>JAATLQ010032609.1:5928-22855 GCA_013421005.1 Heliconius erato x Heliconius himera
GGGGGGGGGGGGGGGGGGGGCAAAGGGGGGCATCATGCCCCGGGCGCTGCTCACAAAGGGGCGCCAAAAGGTCTGCAAAACTGCAAAAATGTTCGTCTGGGGGGCGCTGAAAAGGTATTTTGCACCGGGCGCGAGTTACGCCCGTTACGTCACTATATTATGTACACTATATGTATGTAATTAATTTTTCCTTTTTTTAGATTCATGCTGTATCCCGTATATAGCAGGGTAGGCAGAGGGAACCTAGGAGCAGACATTAAAACACTTCCTTCCCCCACTTGCCACCGAATTCTGGAGGCGTTGCGTGTTGAATGGCGGAAGTCAAGGCAGCGTGTAAATAAGATATCAACAATTTTATATTAACTTAAATTCGCTTCACGCTATATCCCTAGCGGGTTAATCAGATAGAACGGAGCGCCACGCTCAACGGTATCTACATTAAAAAAAAACACTTTCAGAAATCATCCGCATACCCAGTTTGGCAGAGCAATTATCAATTGACCGATTTACATGTTATTATGGACATGAGATTATGTTCAAATATATTGCCATTTGCAAAAGGCACAGCTGCTTTTAACGTTCTCTGTTACCATTCTTGTTCATTGGACGAGTTCGACCGAAAAGAAACCTCTTGTCTCAAATATCACGGCGTCGACGGTGGAGCTGTAGTGAGTGTTAAAACTAACACGCTGATGGGCGTGGCGACATGGGGCTCGTTTTACCACGAATTTGAGCTACCAGTCGGAGTCGCTATGACAAATACTGAAACTTTTCGTGATGATTTCAACTGCGCTAAGAGAATAAGAGATCATAAAGAAAAACAGGTTGCGCTGGGCTTTTATCAATTACTTTGCGATAAATTAAAACCAATAAAAGTGAAATAAAATTATAGTAAATGTTTTATTATTAAATTTATTTCCTTATAAAAATTACATTACACATATTATAATAACATTACATTAAATTATTTTTCTATGTTAAAGTTAAATTTAAATTCAGACATAGAATTTGAAAATTTAATTGTTATATCTTTTGGAGTTTCTGATTTACTTTTACTTTCATCTAAATTTCCTTGACTTGTTGATTCTTTAGCAATTACATCACATACATTTGTAGAATCATTATGTTCTTGTGGTACATTAAAATTAAATTTAAACGAACTATCTCCAGTTGTCAAAAAGGCAGATTTTCTCAAAAATGTAGCCTTTGGCTGAGCTGGGCTATCAGATATTTTAATTTTGCTCGCCACTGAAAAGATATTATCTTTTATAGATGAAATCAAACATTATTTGCAAATAAAAGGATTTTTACATATCAGGGATGTTATTATGTAACATTTTGGATGTAATTATGGATATAAATTTATTGTGCTCATACGTTTTCCCATTAAAAGTACACAATTATTTATTAATCTGAATTGTGTGTTTGTGTACTAGTTACATTGCCATTTTAAAAACAATATCTATCCATTGGAAATAAAGTTTAACAGCAATTTAGTTAAAAAAATATATTTTGCCATAACATTTTTATTTATTAACTGATTGAAGATAAACACTAAGCTAGTCTACCAAAAATAATATATTATATTATATATTTACATATTACCATACATATGTATATATTCCAGCATTGCCAAATTTAATTAGAAAAGCGGGATTGTTTCTTTTAATGATGATTTATTACTTTTCCATTTATATCAGTTTTAAATTATGCTTTAAATAGTGATAAATAGCAGTATAAAACATTTTTTAATAGTAAAATGTCACTATACTTATACAATAATGTTTTGGTTTACCATATGTAAGGCAGTTAATTCTTTAGAGTTTATGTAACTTACAAATATAGTATTTCTATGAAATTATTAGCAGCTAAATAAAATCTTAAAGTAATAAAGAAATATTTCTCACAGTGAAAAAGGCAAAGGAAAAGTAGGACTATACCTGTTCCGATCAAAACAGTTAATTTTTGAGCAAAAAATGGGGATGTCTCACCAAAATTGTGACATCCAGCAATGCTGATATATGTATTCATTAGTTGTATACATTTTTGAGTAAATAATATTTTAAAGGATCTGTTATGGACAGTTGTTTTTTAGATTCTTGTTAACTATGTCAGCTGTATTTCTGTTTGTGATATTTATTGTATAATCATTTTCTAGTAAATATTCTTTGGAATAAAAATTCTTTGGAGATATTGCTATATATTGCTATAATAGGTCTCATCATATCTAAAATGATGCAAAATTTATAAGTCAGATTTGATACTTTTTAAATTCAGGTATTCAATAGTTTTGGTTTCAGTTACGGAGCTCCATAACATCCCTGATACACATATACAATATAAAAAATATTATTTAATCTAAATATCAAAAAATATTATCTAATTTTGTAATTACAAAATCAACAATAAAATCAACCTACCTTATTACTAATTTAAGCATTATTAGTTAGCTAGGTATCACTAAACACCTACTTTTGGCAAGTTTCTTTTCTTCTGCGGCCATTTTTGCTCTATAATCACCAAAATGTGTTCGCATTAGTTGTCTTTTGCGTATCATAGGTTGGTTATTATTTTTCAATACCGTGAGAACTTTCCATGCTTCTTGTACTGCAAAGACAAAATATGATATATATAAATTTATGATGTCAAATTGAGAATATTTCTAAAAAAAATTATATGTGTGTCCTGATGTAATTCTTATTGAAGTTACATAATTGTTCACTGTTTTACTTATTTAATAAAAAATTGCAAAATTAAAATTAATTTCATAATAATTAGAAGGAAGTATCTGGTTCACTCACATTGCTTTTCATTGCCTTTCTTGTCTGCTAAAGTCTTTTCCAATTGCTGTATACACCAGCACAACTGCAACTGGAATTCTCTGATCGATTCTTCAGGATTTGCACTGTCCGTAATATCTTTATCTGGTTTGCAAGACTTCTGAATAGTGTTTGTCTTACCCTTGTTATGAAGTTTGGTTGCTTTCGGCATATTTCTTTAGTAATTGAAAACTATTTGCAAATAAACCTTAAATTATTTATAGATAATGTTATTCTCAATATATTAACAGTATCTATTATGTTAATAATGTTTTTTGTATTAATTTACACGTAAAACGAACCCCACGTTATGTTTTGTACTAATGACAGTTACATGTCAAATGATTTGATCATTCAACGAATGCGTGAGTATAGCGTTTTCTGACTATAGACAATGCTAACACTAAGGAATTTATAGTTACGGTATATTTAAAAAAAGTTCAAGAATTATACAAAATATTTTTTTATATTAGTACTAAAATAATTTAAAAATATGTATATTATTACACATTATTGATTAGAAATTAAAGCGAAAAAATAATGTGTCACAATATTTAATCATCTTTAAGTCCCAGATAACATAAAAAATTAGATAACCTCAAAATAGAAAATGTCAATAGTCAATTGTGGTCAATCCGAATTTTAGGAGAATATAGTATGCCGCTTGGTAAATTCGGAAAGATTACCCTTTCTTGGTAATTAATTACACAATATATACCTATTTCATTATTTACAAACAATTGCATACTCTGTTGGTGAGATTTAAAGTGTTTTATTTCGTAATTGTCTTGTGCTTATTAGGTTACATTGCAATTTATATAAAATTATATCATAACTGGCCATTTATAAATATGTATATGTTTTTTTCTTTTAAAATCAAGTGGTTCTATTTCTTCATGAGATATGTCAAACTTCTTAAAGACTTTTATATAATTACTGAAATCCGTAAATTGTTTCAGGTTAGCTGTAACTGTAACAAGTTTATCTCTTTTTGTGGTAGCCAAGAATCATATAAATGGTCGTCGTCTTGAGAATATGAGAGCGCGTGAACGCATGCGTCGATCTAACGAAGGAGAATACCCTGACTCGTACAGAAAGTTGTGAGTGTAAGTAAAATAAGTATGCAATAAACTTATTCGTAATCTCTAATCATTTTTCATAGTTTATGGCTCGTCTTGGTGGTGAAATGATTCTAGTCATTACAAGTTTCGAAATGACTAGCGTAAAAGTTATACAAAGAGACATAATAAAATCCAACAAAAATTATTAAAAGCATTTTGAAGCTATAGACAAGTCAACGATTTTTTTGCTGAATTTTAGTGGTTATTGTGTAAAACAACTCATTTTAGCACCAAAACCATAATTTATTTATAAATGTGTTACCCAGACTTTAGTATGCTAAATGATAATGTATTGATTGTGTAACAATACTTTATTTTATCATGATGTGTACTGTCATAAGTGTTAACCATTTGTTATTAATATTAGATCACACTTTAAGACACATTCTGCTTTCCAAGAAATATATTTTTTTATTACCCCACCACTTCATCAGTTTAAGTTTGACAAATTCATATGCTTATAAAAATTCTCACATCACAAGATTCCAAATTTTTATATCAATAATTGTTTAGGGATAAATCATATAGGAATTTCCAAGTCCCCAACACCTACCTTTTTCCTTGAAAGATATTGACAAGAGTCCAAATATTTTATATCAATAGTTGTTTAGGGATACATCATAAAGGAATTTCCAAGTTCCTAACACCTAAATTTTTCCTTGAAAGATATTATAGACAACAACAATTTACTAATATTAAGAAAATGTCTACTTGTTTCAGGTGTTATTCTAAATAGATTAATTATTTATAAACCTAAAAATCAAACAAAATGGCTATGCCACAGCTAGACCCTGCTAAACTGCAAATGGTGCAGGAGTTAGAGATAGAAATGATGTCGGATATGTATAATAGATTGGTTGGTGCGTGTCATCGTAAATGTATCCCAGTTAAATATCATGAGGCAGAATTGGGTAAAGATGTTGAAAATTTTTATATAATTATATTTTACATTATTTACTGTAAACACAGCAGTTGTGAGTTTAATCCTCAACAAGAGTAATTAATTGTTTTCATTAACTTGTACTGGCAAGACACCAAGGCTTGAGTTTACTCTATATGTAGCTCAATTTTCATATTGTACTGAAAAAATCAAAATAACATTTTTTTTTCATATTTTTTTTATTTACAGGAAAAGGTGAATCAGTGTGTTTAGATAGATGTGTAGCCAAATATCTTGATGTTCATGAGCGCATTGGCAAAAAGCTTTCTAATATGTCACAAGGTGAATCTGAGGACTTAACCAAAATAAATCTACAAGAAAAGAAATAGTATAACTTTTTTTGAAGCATTTTATTATAGATACTGCCATAACACAAGATAAGATTTATCAATTTAAAAAAATAACTAAAATGTTAAATAATTATATAATTTACGGGACTAATTTCAAGCAGCTTTTTGTATGTATGATTTATGTACAAAGTATATATTAAATTATAAAAAAAATCCTTCAAATGAGCATGTTGTTCAAAGAAACCAACCAAAATCTGTAAAGTATTTCTTTATAAGAAATGTTACAAAATTGCATTTTTTGTTTGTAATGTAGTGTTTTTGTTGTATAATAGGTTGTAGTAATAAAAGATATGAAAATGTTTATTAATTTTTATTATATTCTATTCTACATTCGTTTTCTATCTACATTGTATTCTACTCTATATTCTATAACAATACATATAATAACACATTTAAATTATTAACAACCATTATTTTGACTACATTTTTTTAACAAAATATGTCCCAGATATTAACTTTAAATATTACATTACATTATGTTTAATGTAAACTAGATTATTTCTTTTATTTTTAATTTGGTAAAAAAGTGCTATAATTATAAACTTCATATTGCATTATAATCAATACATTTTGTATTTATTCTAATTATTTAATATAAGAGATGTTTATTTGTAAACAATTTTCAAATCTCATTTGATGCAACAATGACATAATGGCACTCTTATTAAAAAATAAGGTAAACATATCATTTATGAGGAAAGACTTCACAAACTTTGACTGTGTCTCGCAATATTTAAAAAAAATGCTGATTGTCATTATTTAAACAATTTCATCCACCTTTAAAATAGAAGCTTAGAAATAAACTGAACTTTCCTCTCTTATTTCTTCAGCTTTGCCAAAACCGTATCCGGGTCTATAAGCTTTTATAAGTTGTACCAAAACATATATATTAGTACAGAAAAATAACACACTGTTCAACCAAATTAAAAAGAAAACCTCTTTACTTTTGAATTCTAGTAAGTATGCGAAAAACAACCATCCCCCTTGAGCGGCAAGCCACAGTGTAAACAAATGTAGAGCTTTCGTGGCCTTCATTTTAAAACTGTGAACTACTAAAGGCAACAGAGAAAGAAACCAAATAAAGTATTGTGACGTCATTACACTGTTGTAAGTTACCAAAATGAAGGGCTGGCAGAATAATGCGAAAGGCAAAGTGTCAAACTTAGTTCCAAACGTTAAACTTACTAGAAAAATTAAAATAATTTTGAAAAATAACAAAATCGTTTTGACAACATCAAACGCCAAATGATTCATAGTTAAATAGGAATAATAAAATAATATGGAGAAGTTGTGTTTAGTGTCTTTTCTGAATAAGTGATATATATACGTTTCGAAAAGAAACTCGTAACCGTAGAGCGAATACATCAATGAAGTTAGAAAGGTTAAAGTTAAAATGCAACTTGCAGTTAAAATGATCTGCCTTCTATTCGGCATTAAGGAAATAATACCGTCAGCGATCCTTGTGTTACGATGTATTTTGTATACTCCCAAAGAATAATACATAGGATAGCTGAACGCTAGGGGATACAACCGCAAATGAATGGCGACCGCTAAAAAGGAACCCGCTAATACATACTTATACAAACTTTTAACCACGTCTGTTTGCAAGAAATATATTGACAAAATGACAAAAAAGCATGGAATCGAATCTGCGTTCCCTCTAGTTGAAATGGCAATGCTCATTGGGTTATACAACCAGAAGAGAGCACAATATGTGGATACCATATCTGTAGTTTTTTTAATTCCCAATTGACATTCAACAATTTTTTTTATCGCTATTGCAATAAAAATATCGAAAAATGCAAATAATATTTTTCCGGCGTGATTTCCTAGAATAATATTTGGTAGCAAAAGGAAAGCCATTATGGGGCTGTAGCGGTATGTATGTCTTTTGTACGGGGATTCCCCGTCATAGACATGTTTTGCCGCGTCTGTAAACACTTTATAATCTATATCAGTGTATGGGACTTCAAAATGAACATCGTGAAAACTGCTATACAATATAAGTACAATTCGGATAGCGAGGCCGATGTTTAAATGCCTCCTAAAGTCCTGATCAACAAATTTTCTTATAAACGCCCACATTTTAAATCTTTGTTTTTAGTTCTTTGGCAGCAGATACTAAGCAAGATTTGAATTCCTGAAATTCTTTAGCACATTCGTCCTTTTTCACTGAGTCCTCTCGTAGTAAAACGCATCGGGCGTATAGCGATCCTTGTTTAGTGCACTTTGCGTATATAAGCGGGTATTTAGCAAATCTCTCCTTAGCGCGTTTCACAGATTCCATAATCTACGTAGCTTCCTTTGGTTCTACGTACAAAAAGGTGGTCGGGGGTTCCGATAGATCCGGCTCTTCGCGTTCTCGGATGCAAATGTCGTAGATGGGCTTCGAGAAAAATATTCCAAGACCTAAAACGGTGAAAGTCACTTGAAATGTCCTCGGGTATCGAAATATCCAACTTCTTTGCTTAAGTGTTTTACGTTGACGATGTTCCATAATTAACTGTAATGAAAAAGTTTAATTACTATTAAACATCATACAATATTTATAATACAAAATTATATATAAGAATGATATAATAAGGACAATAGGTAGTAAATGAATTTGCATATTAAAAAAACAGAGATTCAATTATTCTTAATAAGGTTTCTCGTAATCTATCATATTATCATATTTAAAATCAAGTGAATAATAAAATACTTTTAGAAGTCTCAAAGAATTGTGATGACAGCATCATCTATTATTTTATGTCTCTTTGAGCATAATGACAGTGTGTTGCATTGCGAAATTCAGCAACTGGTTTGATCCTACCCAGACCAGTGAAAGTATATGTATCTATACTATAACTTTCTCGTAAATTTAAATAATATACAACATTTAACGTTAGAGTCAAATATTTAACTGATAAAATAACCGTTAAATAGAACACATGGTAGTTGGTCTAATATTAAAGACGTTTTAATCTCTTTTCTATATTATATATTAAACATAAATATATTTTGTATCATACATTATCTAATAATTAGATGATTTACACATTTTTAAAGTGTTAATCCACACTTAGAAAAGAAAAATACTTATTTAGAAAACGTATGAAAATTTAAACGTAGAAAATTTAATTTAAGGACTCGAACCCGCGCCTCCTGGAAACCGACAACGCGCTCTGACCACTAAGACATACGTTCTCATCAAGCTACGTCGAAATTTTTATACGCTTGTTACAACTTATTTTAATTAATATTATATATTATAATAATAAGATGTATATATTTACGTCAAGGCTATTTCATGATTGACTGTGGTGTTGTGCGACGTGTTCGTGGTAATCACACGCAAACATCAGATTACTATCAACACACATTACGATCGAAACATTTTAAAGGTCAAATATTTATAGAATTTTAAGCAATATATTAATAAAATTTTAGAAAAAATACTTTATTAAAAGTAATAATAAATAACATAAGTAATGTTTAAAATAATATAGGTTAAAAAAAGGTAGAGTACTTATCAAAAGTTTTTTTTTTATATATAAATTTCTCGTGCCATGTGTTATTTAGACAAAATAAAGCCTAGTTCCCACCGCGAGCGAAGCGGGCCCATTAAGGACCACATTGAACTCGCAAATGTAAACTGCATACTTGTATTTCCACCAATAAATAATCGGACGGAAAGGACCGACCTAGCAGGAAGAGTTAAAATGAACCCGCTCATTTCTTGGGAGTTGAGAGAAGTCATTACAAAATACAAAAGTCTTTGTTGGTGGAGATGTAAACCTATTTTATTTAAAACGAGTCCGTTCCACCTAAGCATGACCCGTTCCTTCTTTTCATTTTTCTTAGAGATCAATCATTGCTTTAAACTAAAGTGCCGATTATTACCAGTTTAATTAATTTAATTTTTTATAGTAAATTTAATGAATGAATGGAATCATATTGAAATAATGTGTTGCGTGACGTATCATGTAAGTAATCAACAAGGCATTTAACTAATGCAAACTGATTGAAACCAATATGGAAATTGGCATAACAAATGATTTTGAATCAAACCGCACTTATTTTTATTTATTTTCGTATTGTTTTTAGTATCACGATTTATCCGTATAGCAGAGTAGGCAGAGAGAACTTAGTGTATCAAGATTCTCCGCTTTCCGACCGAATTTGAGACATTGCGATTTTTTTTTGAGAACGCCGCGTTTAGTTTACTACTTAGAACGGAGAAGTGAAAATAATTTATTTTACAAATATTATAATATGTACATTACCTATAATTCTTACCGAGATCGAAGGCAATATTTGTCATACATTCTTTAATTATTTATCACACAGGTAATAAATATAAACACACCATTTATATATTCAAAGATCATGCTATTAAATTAATGACTAAGTACTTAGGTAATTTTCAATGCATAGCTAATGGTAAATGGGTTCTATTGTAGGTTTTATAACTTAAAGATCACATCAATTAAAGATTAATGTGTGTAAAATTGTCAACAGCTAGGTATTTTGTATAGTAAAGAGTAATTAATTGGAATGATCAGAAGAATCTTTTGAGTAATGATTTTGTGATATTTTATTTTTATACTTAGTTTATTTATTTAGATCAGGGGTTCCCAACCTTGTGATAATCTAATAAAAATTTGATTATCACAAAGTTAAAATCGTTCGCGGACCATATTTAGGCTTCTGCGGATCACCAGTGATCCGCAGAAGCCTAAATATGGAATGGTGATCATTGGGAACCAGTGATTTAGATATTTATGAAATTATATGAAATTACTACTAAGTAGAGGCGTTAGACAATCATTGTATTATGTTTTTCTTTGCCTGCAATGACGAGGAACATTCATTCGATTTCATCATATTTGTTTTATAATTTATTTTTTTCTTTTAAAAAAGAACTACCTATAACTAAGTTTTTGACGACACATAACGTCAAACTTTTTTTTATTAACATTACATAATAGTTGTAATTTACATACAAAGGTATAACAAAGTTGACATATTATTTTAAGCAAAAGTTATTAAATCTGTTTGAAATACGTTTTAATTGGTTGGAGATTTTTTTCTCTAGTCACTTCAATATAGGTTCCTTCTATATAATTAATCAACTCACTTTAAATAATAAGCGCAATTGTGACTACCTAGCACAAGATTGAATCGCATCAAGAGTTTTCGCTTTGAATTTTGATTTATAAATTACGTTCGTATTTTTTTAAAATCGAAAATGGACTATTTCAGTAAACCTTCACATTAGTTCTAATACATCTATTTTTTTAAACATTTTTATAGATAAGAAATATTTGAAAAATATTAAAATGCAGATCAATTTGAATAAGGTTTTTAAATAAAAAAAATACAGTAATGGATCAAAATGTTTAAAAAATCTAAAATATCCCATGGATAACCCTATTGTTAAATATTATTAAATAAACCCTATTATTAAATATGACACATACTTGGACCCCTTGATAGGCCTATCGGTGGCCGGCGCGAACACCCGTGGCTCCAGCCGGTATCCCTCACAGACCAAAGACACTGACTTGTGCTTTAGGCAGCACTGGCGCATCGCTTCGAAGACTCGCTCACATCGAATCTCTTGAAAGTTATTTTCTAAATTAATAAGAAATATATTACATTATTGTTATTATTCGCGGCTAATTAGATTAATTTTAACTTATTGATTCCGAATTCGGCGGAAAGTGTGAAGAGTGTCTTATCACTAGGTTTCCATGTTTCCCTTGTCTACCCTGGTATGTAAAGGGATATAGAGAAAAAAGCCAATAAATATATATTATTACGGGTAGTGACTGATTGTACAGACGATGGATGTGGGTACTCGGGATATATACATACTACCTACTTCTATACTAATATATACTAATATTATAAAACTGAAATGTTTGTTTGTTTAAACGCACTAATATAAGGAATTACCTGTCTAAATTTAAATATTAGTTTATAGAGGGAGGCTATAGGTTATATTACATCACATTAATCGTTTAACGTAATCCACGGTACCTGCGGTCAGAGTTACCTCGGGCAGTTAGAATTAGTCATTCGCCATACACATGGTTTTTAGTTATTTCAAATAAATGTATTTTCTATATACCTAATGTTATTTTTAATCAATAATATTGTTAATCAAATAAACGGGCTTTATTTGTATAATACAATACACAATAAAAACAAATCTTGAAAGCTTGTTTTTAAAATAAAATTTTGGATATAATATTTTATTTTACGGTGTAGTAGGTGAAGACGTTTCAGCGGATTGCCAGGTTTTAAGTAAAAAGAAAAATGGTATCCTCAATTAGATTGACGAATTATAGTATCTAAACGATAATTGACGTTTATGAGTAAACATATTTCCATAAACTAAGAACTGAACGAATAGAAAGATTTTGTTTTATATTTTTTATTTCGTCTCTATATCTAATAACTCTCATTTCGCCTAGTTTTAATACAACAACCATATAACGAATAAACATTTTTATTTTCACATTGACCCAAGGACGAAAAAGGAACAAAGATTCTTTCTTTAGTAAAGCGACAAACCTTATACAACATTTAATAGACAAATAACCTAATACCCAAAAGTGTGCCGAAGCCGTATATTCTAATCGTCAACGTTTAAAACCACGTATTAGTGCCCTATATAGGCCAAAATATTCAATATATTTTTATTACTACCAATTCCTACTTAATTATAAAATATTCCGCTTGGAGTTACGCCATCAGAAATTATTAAATATGACGTCATATATTCGGTATTATTTACTAATGAATGCCTAAAGAGTAATAATACATATAATATAAGAACTACAGTCACTAGTTAATACAGTATTTGGTACGAACCTGTCTAATTACGCCCAATATTAATAACCTATCTCCAACAACAATCTTAGATTGTTTCATATATCTATCCTATCTAGAGATTGGATAGATTAAAATTAAAGATTTTTTTTGATAACAATTATTAATTCTTTCATTATAGTATTTATTTTGGTATAGGTAATTAAAAAATATAAAGTAATCAAGTTACCACAGACCACAGATAATAATTGTAAATTAGTTTTATATTTAGACCATAAATCGAATATATTACTAATATTTAAAAAAAACATTATTTAGTGAAAAAATACTTGTAGTTTAGTATAATAACTAACATTACTATTTCAACACATTACATAACCTACGCCAATTTCACAAGGAATGACAATATTTCGTCGTTTAGTGTTAATTTGAATAAAGATTCACAACCAAGTCATTTTATTTTTTTTTTAGTTTCACATCTTGCATAGCACATAGCAGGGTAGCTATACAGTGTTAAAACATTGCATTCCCTGCTGTTTCTTCGAATTCCGGAGGCATTACGTATTAAGTGACGAAACACAACACCGTGCTTTGCCTCTTTACCAGAGCAATTTAAAATTTCATTGTCTCTAGTGGGAATCGAACCCACAAACAGTCGCACGCTGATTTTACGCTACGACTGGTCTCAATTATTTTAAATAAATATTTTAATTTGATTTTAGGACTAACTGACATAACTTTTTCATAGTTTTCTATTACACTTCCTTGTTAGAACAGCCGGCGCTACGACATAATCACGTGTATCGCATTACATAGGGCAGGAGTCAACCGTAAATGCTATGGAAACGCTATATACGATTTAATAATTAGAAGGAAAAATACAACGTTAGGTTTTTTTAAATGGGTTTATGGATATGAATGAAATATTTTATAATGAAAGAAAAAATATATAATTTACTACTACATTTTAAGTTAGTTAGTTTTGCTTACTAAAGGATAGCTGTCTATTGTGCCTATTAAAAATAATAAAACTTATCATATTACAATTTTTTGTATTCCTGTAATCTGCGTTTTGACGCAGATTAAGTATTAATATCACGAGTTACGACACTTTTTGCCACTTATGAAGGTCATTTAAAATATAGTACCTTCCTGTGTAATACATAATTTGTATTGGATAATGAAAAAATATTTTTTATATAAGAATATTTACAAAATATATTTAATGTGGGCCCCTATATCCTAAAGCGGATACTTAAAAAGAATACGTAAATATTGTAAATTATAGCATTGAAAAAAAGTTATTCTGTAAGCATATTAGTACTTAATTATAACAGCTTAACTTAAACAATATATTTTTTCCACAAATATTATTATTATTGCCTAATGAGATGACAAGATAAAAATAAAGATAACAAAATATAAGTTATTATGTAAACGTTTCCGTAATAGTCACACCAAGCTAACGTACTAAAAATATTACTTTTGGCACCGGTTATGTCACTAGCGTACGACTTCGTTTTGTCCTAAGCGCTTGAAATCTCTTTTATTTTCTCTTATTAATATTTTAACCTACTAAACAAGCATTTTATATTTATGAGGAATAAGGATACAACCTAATCATCATATATTTATAAGGATAATTAATTAGCATAAAACAACTTAAATATTTTTTTTTATGCAAATAATTTTATTGAATTTGCGTTTTGTATATATGTGTACTATATATGTATTTAAAATATATAAAAAAAAAAAAATCAGCTTTACGCTGTATCCCGCACAAAGCAGGGTAGGCAGAGGGAACCTAGTGTTAAGACACTCCGTTTCCCACTTTCTGCCGAATTCTGGAGGCATTGCGTGTTGAGTGGCAGAACTCAACGCTGCGCTTAACCTCGACACCAGAGCGAAGAAATCGAAATATAAATTTAAGTAAATATTTCATCTCCTCGAGTGGGGATCGAACACACAACCAGTTGGTTTTACAGTCACACCTCGTGCCGCTGCGCCACGACCGGCCTCATTAAAATATATAAGTAGTAAAAAATTTATACATTTAATAAATGAAAACTGAAGGTTTTTCGACGTTGCGTTATATAACAATCGAGGCCTTTTAGTTAAATAACAAAAACAAAATCAGCAGTTTATACATATATTTTATTAACAATATGATATAATCGACATGCGCTTAATCTCTTAGAAAAAGATTTTATACAATATGATACTACAAAATCATAATGTGAACATTATAACAAAGTTTAATAACATGGACTCTTTTATTTTCTAAATTTACATAAAATAATGATTAACTATTACTATAACACAAAGGAAACTGTGGGTCCGATATTGTTACGTTAAAGATGGCGATTCAAGTATTCAATCCATTAAAATTTAACCTCTAAAATCAATCAACTGAATTACATAAAAATTTAAAAATAACAAGTAAATAAAAATAAATTTGTCATATGAGTGATTTTTTATATAGTCTATATTTCATTTTTTAAATAATTATTTTTATTATAGATTATATTTCTTTTTAGATCGCCATCAAATGTTATTACACATTTTTTTTTTCATTCAATATATATATGATTACTTACATTTACCAACTATACATCCACAGTTAACAATTACAAACCTTAGCTATAATAATTATTTAGTTACAGATTTTAGTATACTTTTTACAGACAAGTTGTCTTTAAGATTCATTTCATTAAAAAACAGATGCCACATTTTGGTTAAATAAACAAAATATATATTAATAATAAGACTATATGTGTCGCATTTGTTGTTTCTATAGTTAAATAAAATAAATATTATAACAAGAACAAGTTTATTACACTAATTAATAAATGAAACCACTTACATTTGTTCTACAGCTTCAGTTTATATATTAATATTAAATTAATTTGACAAGTGTAACTTTAAAAAAAAAAAAGAATTTTTGAAGACTAATTAATGTGAATCAGTTTGTTTAAATGGTGATTTATCAAGCCATTTTAATCAGTATCCGGCCAGCAATGTTTATCATGATGCAGTTAAAATTATTTATATTAAAATGTATTTTGGTTTTTTAATATAAAAAAAATTGGTGAAGTAATTGCCCAAAATGAAATTAACTGATATATTAGTCCTAAATATAATCATTTCCTAAATTCAGAAGCATTTACTTAAATTTATTATTACAATTAAAATTTAGAATCACATTTTTCATGGAAATAGATAGTTTATACACTTTTTTAAATTATTAAATTGATAATTTTGAATGAATTTATAATATTAGTAATATTTATAAACAACATGTCTGCATTTAGACAAAATTTCATTGGTTAACGTTACACTGGATTTCCTGATAAGTCATTCCAATTGATAGTGAACAATTTCAATTGAAATAAATTGATGTAGCAACAATATATTGTTCACTCCCATGTCAATAGACATATTAATCTTAATGCTTCCGACTTTGTCAGTACACTACCCATGAAATACATATTTTATACACATTCACATTTCATATACATACCATTTTGTTTAATAATTTTACTAAAATTTTCGTTTGTAATGCTATGTTACAAGACACACCCAAATGATAAAGCAATGTGATTACTTTGACTCATATACAATATATTCTTATCACATTTTTAATTTGATATCAATTGAGTTGTAAAATAAAATTTTAAATGTGATTTCTATAGGCTTTTGAATATTTAATTTATATTATTCTACAATTTAAGGTTAGAAGTAATGTGTTTATGTGAATAATATGTTTATTATCACCAAATATAATGTACCACAGATGCAACATATGCCAATAATCAGTACATTTATTACAAATCTCAATGAAACAAGGCTAATAAGACAAGTTATGATTATTAAAGTAAAATATTGACATTTTAATTGCAAATGGCACTAACTGTTTTTTTTCAATAATAATAAGTAATAGCTGCATTAAAAAATAATGATAAATATATTTTAATCATTGTCTAATTGATATAATTTTTTTTTCAAATACTCATTAACTTTGAAATGTTTCTTGAGATTATAAAATATTTATAAATATACATTATATTCTCTAAATGTTTTACCTTTGTAAACATTCTTGTAACATTTTATTTCTATTGTAAGTCAAAGTATATGTAAAGTCTCAAAATATGAAACAGATTAAACAAAATATGCAGTTAATCATCATGCATAGAAAAATCAAAATTGTTTCACTAAAATAATTACTAAAATGGATTGAATTATTTCATACAAATTATTTTATAACATACTTTAACTTAGGTCAACATATTAAATATGGATTGGCTGACATACAATAACTAACAATCAAAAAAATGTGGCAAAATATATTAAAACTTGCTTAAATATATATACTTTATAAAAACTAATTTTTACATTGCTATGTACTTCCTTTATTGCAACACTATACACTTATCAATACAAGATGATTTGATGCAATTTGCATTCAAAAAATAATATAAGCAAACTATTTTGAACTTATGTTTAGAGAACATATAAAATTTTTAACATAGTAAGACACTATCTCATACTTGAATGGTATCCAAGAGGGGGCAGGTTTAAGTCTCACTACATTCAAATTTATATATATTTTCTAAAAAGGTTATTTAATCCTCAGTGTAGTATAACACTTTAAAAATGTTTTGAATTTGTTATCTAAATAATTGTTTTTAATTGTTTAAATAACAGATTCAAAACAGTTTTGTTTTATGAAAACGCAAAGTTCATTACCGAGGAGATGGAAACATCTCCACATGTGCGTAGGGGCTATTGACTCGGAGTGGCTTCAACACTTTCAGGCCGTGGCAAAACTGGTTTCTCTGAAATCACTGGTTTCTCCGCAAGTTGAGGTTTCTCGGCTAA
>JAATLQ010032609.1:22865-37684 GCA_013421005.1 Heliconius erato x Heliconius himera
ATAACACTTTAAAAATGTTTTGAATTTGTTATCTAAATAATTGTTTTTAATTGTTTAAATAACAGATTCAAAACAGTTTTGTTTTATGAAAACGCAAAGTTCATTACCGAGGAGATGGAAACATCTCCACATGTGCGTAGGGGCTATTGACTCGGAGTGGCTTCAACACTTTCAGGCCGTGGCAAAACTGGTTTCTCTGAAATCACTGGTTTCTCCGCAAGTTGAGGTTTCTCGGCTAATAATGGTTTATCAACAACAGCAATTTTCTCAGCAACTGGTTTTTCTACTGGTTTGTTGGAAACCTGTGGTTTTTCAGCCACTTGGGGTTTTTCAGCAATAGGTGGTTCAGTTTGCAACAATGGTTCCTCTAGAGGAGGTTTATCTAATGGCTTTTCTGAGATTTTGGGTTTCTCCACACATTTTTCATCTGCTTCTTGTATGATTTCATTGTTTTCAATGTGAGTATTGGATAATTTGTTTGTTAATACATCAGGTTCTTCTTGTTCCATTTGTGCCGGGCCATTGTGTTTATCTGTAGGCATGGGCGACACTGACCTTTGATGTGAGCTGTCTGGAAGAGAAGGTGTTAGGCCTCTGGTGGAGTTCTCTTCACTGGATGCACTAAGTTGTCTTTGTGGGGTCATTGATGGATGAGCCAATGTCTGTGGATGATGAGGGTTATGTAATGGCAACCTGGACTTATCACTTTTCCTCCACAATGTGACTTCTTGCTGTTTAAAGTAACGCCGGTCCTCTGTGTCCATTAAAACAAGGTTTAGATAGTATCTAACTGAGAATTTATTATTTATGTCCCTCATTGTTGGTGTTAAATCATATCCAGCAAGGAACACTCTGATAGGTATACTCTCTCCCCTCACTGGGGCTCCATCCATTATTTCATATTTAGCAACTGTTTCATTTTCTGTGAATATATTAGGACCTGAACCAGTGGTTTCTCTTTTGATAATTGATATTTCCATGTGTTTTATTTTAATACGAACAAGTAGGAAATAAATTTTACCAACTATTACATCTTTCAAATGATACTTTGATTTATTATATTCAAATTCTATGTGAAGACAATCTTCGATTCCAACTTCCATTTTTATAGAATTCAATACATCTGGATAGCTGCATAATGTATGGACAGCTATATCAACCTCCTTTACAATATCAGTGAGGCGACGTACTATGGTAGCACGTAAAAAGTACCTTAGTCTGACGTTAGATCCTGTGTAAACTTCGTACGGTTTCTCCACATTCGCAAACTCAAATGGGTAGGATGTGTGTTGTAATAAATCTCCAGGACGTGCCAATTCTTTCACTAATGATATAAACTCATGATGATTACCCCTATCGTAAAATAATTCTATTTGACCGATAAGTTCAACCTTGATCCCTTGATGTTCCAATTTGGATCCAGGTTTCCGCAACGTTACATTGACCCTCCCAGACACTGTTTCACCATCGTAATAAAGTAATAATTTTTCTTTCTTTCCATCGTCCGTTTTAACTTCGGCAACCTTTCGTTTGTCAGCATCGTCGAACACAATTTCTATATCGGCAGTCTGTCCGAACCCGAAAAAGCTCATTTTAACATTTAAGTGTTACGCAAACGACACAAATCTTTTTATGTTGATTTTACAAGGATAAATAGTGATTGAATTGAGCAAAACATTGAAAAACGGCGACGAAACGCCCGCAAATCCGGAGGCGACTGAAAGATTGAAGCAAAGATGGCGACTACGAATTATGTCCGATGTCGGCGGCAACGATCGTAAATAAAATAGGATCTTAAAACTTACCAGTTAGACATTTCTGGATCTGACAAGCGAATTTCTTGCAGGGATCGACGGGCATATATATAAATTGGATGTTTTTATAAACGAAAAAACGTATCTCAAATTTCAATCCTGTGTTGGAATTTTTTTAGGTTATGGCAACAATTTTAAAATTTTTTAAGCACACGTTCAATTTAAAAGATACATTATTGTTATAATAAATAAGTCATTCAAATATAATACGTATTAAATTGTTTTCTTTAATTTTAATATTAATAAATTTATTATTATTTTATATTTGAACATCAAAATGTATGAAATTATGATTTTAATTGAACGTGCCTCATTTCAGTTTTATCGCATGCCATGCTTGCATAATAAGAATTTAGATTACGAGTATTGCCAACTTTCGAGATTCGATCTTTTATACTAGTAATATATGGCGGACCGTGATTTTTTTAAATAAAATAGAATAATCCTGTTATTTTTATGAACATTTAGATAATTTAAATTAACATGGAGATTAGTCGCACGACTCTCGGTTTAGCCGTTGGCCTGGCTGGGACACTTTTCCTAGGATATTGTGTTTATTTTGACCAGCAACGCCGTAAGGATCCTCTTTTCAAGAAGAAGTTGAGAGACCGTAAGTATATAAACGTATGATTATCCGATATATTTTAAATTTATAAATAAAACATATATTTTTAATTACATTTAAGCCTATTAATCAAAGCATATAATCTTAATATCTATTGTATAATTTCACAACCTATAAAATATTGTCATGTCGGCGACAAATTATTCTTTGTCCATTGCGCATATGTAAAATTTACTATGTGTAACATTGTTTTCATTGACCAACACGCAAAATTGCAATTGAAATATATGAATAACTAACCGTTTGCTTGTAGCAAAATGAAACTTTCCATTTCATGAAGGCGAAAGCTAATTAGAAATTTACGTATGAGTAATTAATAAAACGTTATTTCATTCATTTATTTATCTATTCATTAAAAAGGAATAAGTCTTAGTAATATTCTTACAGGCCGTCAGAAAGCTCAGCAAAGTTCATCAAGATCTCGCACTCTTGGTGGGCCTATACCTGATATGAGTGATCATGAGGCTATGCAGAGGTTCTTCTTGCAACAGGTTCATTTTCATCTTTATATAATACAAATATGAACACATTACATTCAAACTTAAATATAATTTGCTTAACTAGAAAACTAGATTTCAAAATTAATTATATCATTATTTTATTTTTATTTTTTTCTATGAACAGGGGAACATTGTGTATTGAGTGACCCCATAACTGTGCAGGCAGTAATATCCTATGAATGACATAATTAAGTTGTTATATTCTAATATTACCATATAATAAACAACACAACAAAAAAAATCTTATTAATTTATACACCTTTTTATTCAGATCAAGGAATATATATTTAATATTTATTAATTTCTATATTTTATATGCATAACTGTTAACATACTTGATTACAATGCTTGGAATCTTTTTAATACTTCAAACTTATAGTTAATAAGTTTGAAGTATTGAAGATAAATACATATTTTTTTCTTTTCTATTAAAGATTCAACTGGGTGAAGAGTTGTTAGCTGCCGGAGATCTAGAGGCTGGTGTGGAGCATTTAGGTCAGGCTGTGGCAGTGTGTGGACAGACACAGCAGTTGCTTAGTGTAAGAGTTTATTATAATTTAATAAAGTATTTTAGGGTGGCTTTTAATGTGACAGTTGTGGATTTGATAACTATAGGAAAAGTAATTAGAATTTATAGCCAACATATGACAGTTGATCACTGCAATGAAATTAATTCTTTTCATTTCTCCACTGTGGCTATTTTATGTTTTCTAAAAAAAAATTTGTTTTCTTAAGTAACAATTTAAAAATGTTAAAGAACAGATGTATATTGTTTTTTTTTATTTCTAGGTGCTTCAACAAACAATGCCCGCACCAATCTTCCATCTCTTACTAAAGAAATTGCCAGAAGTGTCCGAACGTCTCAGAGCCTCGATGAGGGCAAATAATACACTACAAGAGGAGGATGTTGAATAACTTTAATTTGAAACTTAATTTTATTATGGTATTTGACTAAAACCTATAAAATATAAGATATAATAATAAAATTTTAAAAATTGTTTTACTTGACAAAATAACTGTACGTTGAAACAAGATAATTATTTATAAATAAAATTACATATTGTTGGTTATTGTGTATTAGCAGTTAAATAATATTGTTTCATTTACATACTTATTATTAGGTAAAGCAATTATATATTTTTTTCAATTACAATCTATCACTAATTTTCTGTTAGTTATCAAAATCATGTTTTTCTCAACATATTAAAGGCTGTGAGAAAAATTTATAAGGCCCTCGTTTTAGATATTTGTTAAACATTTTGTTTCACTGTTAAGAGTGTTTGCGTTTTGATTGTTTTTTTATTGTGGAATAAAAGTATTGTACAAATATTTAGTTTTTATTTTTAATTTAAAACTTAAGAAATTTATATAACTTGAGTTAAGTTATTTATAAATGAAGTAATTCTTCAACTTACTAAAGTATTTTGTTTTTATTTACAATTCAAAGCACATGTTCGTACCAGTAATATAAAAAAGAAATGAGTTTTAAAAAACAAAAGCATTAGATTTAGACTTAATTAGAACTTTTTAAAAATAATTTCGAATTATCGTGAATGACTTGCTTTATATTTGAATTGGGTACTACCTCCATGTAATTTAAAAAAACTTTTATATTTGCCCTCAGTGCATTAAAAGCTATAGAATACAAATATTGACGTCAAATAATAAAAACTTGAAAATTTAGAATAGTATTAGATAGTTGCAACATAAAAAACAAATAAATACATTAATATACTTTAGTTAGTTATTAGTACGTTCAACAATTCGTGACCTAAAATTAGCTACAAATGGCTGCACAGATTTAATTTTGAAATTACCCGGAAGGAAAATAAGCACAAGAAATTCTGCTTATTTTCCTTCCGAGTGAACAATGGGCATAAGTTCAGGAAACCTAAATTTACTGTGTAATTGACTATACTCTTGATTTCACTTGCAGCTTCGCTCCCATGGTCAAATGAAAACAACTTAAGAGTGACATCGACACGCTAAACGTGATTTTATGTATAATAAGTACTCAAAAGTAACAACTCGATAGGTGGACTATGCAACACAAAAATAATTTTTCAATTCGAACTATTAGTTCTTGAGATTAGAGCGTTCAACCAAATAAACTCTACAATTTTATAACATTAGTATAGATTTCAGTAGGCATTAAAAATAATACCAAAATTTATTTACAAAAATACGAAATTTAAAAAGAAATAAGACACCCATAACGTCATATACCATTTTATTAAATTAAGACATAATGCAACAGTAAAACAACCCATTTTCCATAAATAAAATGAAATAAGTACCAACTATGATTATATACCCCTGATAAGTACTTACAAAGACAATAAACTAAATAAATTATTCTTAGAAAAGATCTGTATTTTAAAGAATTCAATATTTAATTTAAGATATAAAATATTATTCATAAATAAGCAGCCTCAAAAAATTTGGTGACGAATTAAACTTTTGTGTTTACTAAACATAAAAAACATGATAAAATATTTTTTAATGTCTTAATATTAAAGTAAAAATTATTACATTGTGGTAATATATAGTACAATACGGTCGATGAGTCGTGGCCGACCTGAAGTCTTTAAAACATTTGTGCATTGTACACTCGAAAAGAAAATAATTAAAAGTAAGAAAAAATCCTAGTCAAATCTGCGTGGCCATTCAAGGCTAACTTCAGGTGACTACGCTTCGTCATCCATACTATACAATAGATTCAAATCACTTTGTAAAGAAACATTATTATTTACAATATAGCGTACCTGTATAGTTTCGTTATGCTAACTAAGGTTACTTAAAGTGGGCTAGAAATAAAAAATAATAGTAATATATCATATTACACAATTTTTATCTGTATTCGGCCAATGTATATAAATAATAAGTTAAAACAAAAAAAATATAAATAATAAATTTACAACATTATAATAACTTTCTTATAAATATCATAAAAAAACCTCAGTCGCAGGAACTTTTCTAAGAATAACATAAATCATATAATTGTAATTTATATACAAATATAAAGAAAATAACAATCAAGATTTGACAACGGAACTTCTAATAATATCTTGTGTTACTTTCATTACGTCTAAAGCACCTTTTTCTATTAAATTATTCGCCAAATCTCGGCCTAAATTATCACATTCAATTATAACATCCGTTGGTACATGAAAATTTTCCGTTAGACCGCAAAATAATCGTTTTTCCGTTGCTTCTTGTGTCAAATCAATACAATTAGCGTCGCCATTTTCAATTTTATCATCGAGGTATTGTAGTGGATTATAATTTTTATCATTAACTTTAGTTTCGTCGATTTTGATTTTTTTTACAGTATTTTCTTCTGTTGGACTTAATTTGTGTTTTGTTGTTTTTTTTATTTGTGCGAAACTTTGGTCCATAGTGTCTTGTATTTTTGTTAGTCCGTCCATACTCCATACAGCGCCAGATATCGTTAATTTAAATGTTGTGTCTAAAGGTTTTAGTTTCGTTGAAACACCCACAGGTGCGCTACAACCACCACCTGGGAAAAAATAAGAATTTTGTGACTATTTTTAACAAAATTATTATTTTATTAAAGATTTTTTTCAGCTTCACGCTGTATCCCACACATAGCAGGGTAAGCAAAGGGAACCTGGGAAACTGGGAAAGTGTTGAGACACTTCGTTCAGACTTTTGATCAAATCTTTTCAGTACATGTTTTTATAACAGTATTTTTTTTTATTTTAACATTTATTTCGTACGAAGATTTCTCTTGTAATATTGCAAATAAATCTTACCAAGAGTCTTCAAAAAGCTTCTTTCAGCCAAAACTCTACAATACGTTTCGGGATGATTAAATGGCGCTAACATTTTGAGTATTTCCTCATTATCCGATCGACATTCCACAGCTAAAGCACCTTGACCCACTGCGTACATCATTTCTGAACATGGCAAGACCTAAAATATAAAAGAAATAAAAATAAAAACATTGTTTATTTGATCAGGCCACTTGCACTTTTGAATATTCAAGACAGGAAATAAAAATCAAGTTTAGTTTTAAGTAAAATAAAGAAATAGAAAAATTGAAAAAAATAATACTGCATTATATAAAGCTTTACCAAATGTTGGTTTCTTAATATTTTTTTTATAATATTTAAAAAATATTCAATAACAAACATTCGGAATATACGCGTTATTTACGCGTCTAAAGTTTAAAAACGTAACAATTTGTATTATTAGTACAAAAAATCACATAAAGTATGTCATGAGGTAAAAATGAAAGAACAAATATTCAATTCAAACTTTTGAAATAAGCGAGTTTAACTAATTTTTTAATTCTTCGGTTATGTTATATTAGTATAGAAAAAAACACCCGTTAATAGCGAGTCGTACTCACCCACCGAGGGTTCCGTATGTTAATCGTCATTTGTAAGTTCTACTTAATATATAAAAGTTGACAAACTGAAATTTGCAGACGTATGCACAAATTTTGAATGAAATGAAGTACAAATGAAATCTTTAACATTTTAACGGGTAATAATTTTCCTTTATATAATTGAAATAATTTTCCTCTAGTACAAATTACTGGATCACAATTGTAGGTCGTAATCGTAAATATTTTATAGAAAAACAAAAATATATAAATTACCTTAGAAATTCTATTTCCCCAACCCATTCTTTGTAATCCAGCATTAGCTAGTAGCAAAGCTGAATAATCTTTACTTTCCGCATCTAACTTTCTCAATCTTGTGTTAAGGTTCCCTCTAACATCTGTTATTGTTAAATGTGGATATGAACCCCGTAACTGCGCTGTACGACGCAAGGAAGATGTACCTATAAGAAAAATATTTTGCTTATTTGAAATAAAGCTAGCAGCGTCTGATTGTTGTCGCGACGGTTGTGGTTTCGAATCCCTCTTGAATTTAATTTCATCTCTCTGGTAAGAAGATTGACTGCTGTATTAAGTTTTTCCACTCAACACACAATGTCTAGATAACTGGACGGTGCATGTGGAAAATAGTGTCTTAACACTCACGCTTTTTCCCGCACATCAGGATAGGCAGAGGACTTATCTTACTGATTGTGAAATTCAACACCTTGATTTATATATTGTTAGCAGAGGGTTTCTGTGTTTATACTCGGATGATGACATAAATAATAAACGCTATTTGTAATTTCTCGCCCAGAATGTATATAGATAGGTCTTGCATTAATTGTTATAACAACAATATGGACAATGCATAATCAATGATCGATGTTATTTATAATATGAGTCATCACAATTGATAATTTTATGACGTTATTTTTTTTCTTTTTACTGTTTATTTTTTTAACTCTAATAAAAAAAAAGTAGTTTTTATCATATAAATATAATAAATACGATCGATTGTAACTAAGCGATTAAAATTATTATTTTAAATGAAACTATTTAACCGGATTAATCGCGTATATTTAATTTTATCTATTTTTGGAAATCCGACGTTTCAAACACTTTGCAGTAGTCCGTGGTCACGGGTAGACTATACTTTATCTTTCATTTAAAATGTATAATAATCAAATCAAATAACTTATTATAATTATTATTTATTAATATTTTCATTTCTTCCCTCTGGCACCAAGGCAAATGCCCGGCATTGACTTGCACCACTCAACACGCAAAGTTCTGAAAAATTCGGCGGAACCTAGTGTCTTAACACTAGGTTCCATCTACCTACCCTGCTATGTGTGAGATACAGAATGAAGCCGATTTCTTTAAATTTAAATATTAATGTATCAAAATAGTTTTATAAGCTTACCAATAATTGACCCAGCAGGTAATGTCGATAGAGTGTGATCTTTGACATCTTCTCGCAACACTAATGCATCTCGCGGGTCCTCTCTATAGAATAATTAAAAAAAACAACATTACTTTCAAATAAAACAATAAGTATTTTTTTATTCATGCATTCTAATTATTATGTGAATATTTTTAGCTTCACATGATAGAGACAATCTGTTCTCCACTTCAACCAAACCCAAGACATTAAGGTGGAGAGTTGTAGAACTTAACACCACACTTTGTGTATGTCAATCAATTTTGTGTGTACTTTTTAGAGAAGACGTAAAAATGTTTTAAATTATTAAGCTAAATAATTTTCTTTTTAAAACTTTGTTTTTTTTTTTTTGTTAAAAAAATTATTATAATTTAATTTTTTGCATATCTCTGTCATCATACTGTAAATTCAATTAATTTTAGCCTCTTTACTACTGCCAATGATCATTGTGTTAACAGAAGAGAAGCACATTTTCTTTATTTTGTGTGTGGAGTGAGGCATCACAGGTCAACATGCAAAATATCTTGAATTTAGACAGAAAATAGAGAAAAGAATCTCATGGTCATGACATTAGATTCTCTCTACCTACCCTACTACATCTTGTATACAGGGTGGAAGAGGCAGCGCTCCATTTACGGAAACAGCATATAGGGTAAAATATTTCAAACCTATACCTAAAGAAATTAATCAAAGTGCCTCAACAGTTTGGACGTAGGATTTTTTTTCATTTCACGATTTTTATCCATACCTGTATTTCGTGTGACGCGATTACGTATAGATCCCAATAATATAAACACTTACTACTACAAAAATGCTACTAAAGGTTAAACAACTTTGAACTTTATCGCCAATACATAGGACTCGATTTCGAAATGAGGCGTGTGCGGCGGTGTTCCTTCGATAGGTTTATGTGTGCGTGCGTCATCCTTACAAATGGCGTTTTGTTTTAAAATGACAATTTTATTATTTATTTTGTTTGAAAAAAAAACTTTTTCATTTTTGGGAATTTATTTTTTTCTGATTTATATTAGGCTTTTATAGAGTAGTTAAAACTGTGGCTTCATTTAATGTGGTGCTGACACTTCCACCCTGTATAGTTAATTTGTTAAGCAAAAAAATAAACAAAAATATATAAAAATACCTTTCAAATACAGCCCCAATAGCAAGCCCTTCAGGCAATGAAGTTGGTAAATCTTTAAGGGAATGTACTACAAAATCTACTGAATCATTTCTTAAAGCATCTTCTAAGTCTTTCGTAAACAGTGATTTTTCACCGATTTTGGGCAGAGATATGTTCAAAATACGATCACCCAATGTTGTCATTTTAACTGAAATAATGTTATTTTTTGGTTAGTAATTTTTACCAAATAATCTGATGTTCCACTTCCTTCAATATTTTATCGATTTTTTCAAGGCTTTGCATGTTATGTGGTGTGTTAGTGCCAGAGAAAAAAAATTAAAATATTAATAAATAATAATTCATTCCCCCCAGTGGGAACTTAACCCACAACTGTCATTTTACAGTCATGCCCTTGTACCTCTGCGCCACAACTGCCTCAATATTGGCCTCATAAATTAAGAATATTATTTTAAATTAAATATATTATTGAGGCCATTGTGGCACAGCATCTGACTGTTGTAAGCCCAATGGTAATGGATTTAAGCCGCACTCAGACAAATAGTTACTTTTAAAATAATTTAATTACACAACTGTTGTAAAAAAGGGCAGTGTAGAGTTCCAGGGGAATGTAATCTCTTAATATTAGGTTTTCTCTGTCTATAACGGAGTCTATAAGCTACAGCGTGCAGCTTAAACGAAATTTAAGAAGAAAGAATATTAATAAGAAGTAAAATAACTAAAAAATATTACGATGACAAATTTATTGCAATTTAAAAATTATTCAAAGTTCAATTTAATTCTTTAATGTTTGCTATTAAATATTATTAGATGAATATACCTATCGTAAATTCTTTTTCAGGATACATTTTCTTTAAGTTGTCTATTACAAAATTTGTCTGGATGAGTGCTAGCTGAAAACAAGAAAAAATTAAAATATTTACAAATTAAATCAATTAAAATAAGTAAACATGTGAATGACTACTGCTAGTTGGTTTTAGGTGAACTCTTACCTCACTTTGCCTTGAGCCAACTCGAATTACATCCTTACTTTGATTTTCCATTATAAAATTAATTTAATTTATTCAACAAGTAAATTTAAATTATGTAGGTTATGTTTGCTATAATAACATCATATAAATTTGAATTTTGTAATAACTATTTTATCACTGGTATATAAGACTAAAGTAACTTGTCACTAACACTGTAGTGGACAAGTTATCTATAAAATTAATTATTTAAATTTTACGAAACATATCGTAATCACACTGACAGTAACGTAATAGATGTCAAACGTCACATCACGACAAAGTCTAGCTCAGCAAGATCTGTGGTCAGGCTCTTTGGGTACATTATTTATATATTTTTATTTATTTTATTAAAAGTATTATCTATGTTTTTCTATTTAGTAAATAGCCGTTAAAAACAGTAAAAAAAATTAAACATACTTTCCATACTTTTTTTCTCTATATAATTTTATATTTGAGAAAATTTTGAAATTCTAAGTACTGTATTTATTTAGCTCTAAACCTAAGTGATATTTAAGAGGTGTTTTCTTACAGATTTATTTATAGTATATTTATTTGTTATTATACTATTATTTAACTTAGTAGGATCACGAACATATTTTATAAAAATCATATTCCTTAAAAATTTTATAAAGACATAGGTCCTTAATATGAATATTTAGAGACCATAAAAAAATATATTATTTTCATTGAAACATGTCATAAAATAATAATACAATAAATAGAAACGAATCATTTATTATTTTTCAAAACTTATACTATACAGGAAATCACAAAAATATACCTAACAGGAATTGGCAACTACAAAGACACTAAATAATAAAAAAACTGACAAACTATTGGAAAAAAAAAACAGTCTCAAATTGTAAAGTTTTAATTTATACATCAAAAAATATAGATAATTTTGTTGCCAATATAAAAATACGATTTATACAGATCCTTTTTATAATTTAAAAAATGCAGGCTTAAAGCTTATTCTACTTATTTGAAACTCAAATTTACCAAGTTACAGTTTATGAGATACTTAAAACGAAACTGATTTGTAACTTATATCTATTACTTTTTGCGTCTACTGCTCCGTAATCTCCTTCTAAACACTGTTACTTCAGTTCTTGTAGGTGTTTCTATAAAAAAAAAGAAATTTACAATGTTAATTATTCTTGTTCTGGATATGAATAAGTAATAATAATATATTTTTATTAGATTTTTTCTAAAAAGGGACTTTAAAGGAATCATTTATCTAAAGATACAAAAATTAGTATGTATTAATTAATATATATTAATTGAGGCCAGCCATGGCGCAGGGGCATATAGTGTGACTCTAAACATGACAGGTTGTGGGTTAGATTTCCATTCAAAATGTTAAGAAATGAAACTTAATTTTGGTGCCACTCAACATGGTCGCCACTCAACACACAATTCCTCCAGCATTGGGCAGAAAATGTGGAACTGAGTTCCAAGGACAACGAGAGAACACTTGATTGAATCTAGTAGATTCCTCCCTCTGCCTACCCTGTTGTGTGTGTGGAGACATGAAAATGTGAATATAATGTAATGCGATAAATAAATATTTAATATTTTTTGAAGAATAGTAATTTAAATTATATTTGTATAATACATTTTCCACAATCCTTTAATTTCACACATCTATAAGAAAAAAATATGCACACGAAACTTCTTATATACATTTTTTAGCTTCATTCTGTACCCTGCATATAGCAGGGTTCGCAAATGGAAACTGGGAACCTTGTATTAAGACATTCCAATATTGTATTAAGATATTGTTTTCCACGCACCACCCAATCGAGACATTGCTTGTTGACTAGTGAAACTTAATTTTGTCTGCTTACTAGGGAGGGAACAAATGAATTCATCCTTTCAATGGAAATCGACGCATTTACCGCATTTGACGGATTGTGTCACAACCGCCTCTTTTATATAATAATGATGTAATATTAAATTATATACTTACTTTTTGTAGCCTTAGGTTTAGTTTTAGGAGTAGCTATAGTTTCAGGTTCTTTTTTGTTATCATTTCGTTTTCTTGTTTGTTTTGTGTTTTTCTTGTTTGTTTTTTGTTCTGCCGTATTATTATCCTCTTCGGTGGACTTCCGTTTTGTTGATTTTGATCTAGTTTCAATGTTTTGTAAAGGTTTTCCTTCTTTTTGGTTTGACTTTGTCTTGATTGTTGATCGTGTACATCTTACTATTACTTCTTTCTCAACATTTGCCTTTTTCAACACCTCCAGTCGTTCTTTAGCTTCTCTTTTTTCTTTCATTTTATAAACTTTCACCATAGCTGGTGTATAACCTTCTAGTTTAGACAAAGTTTCTTCTGTGTCTTTAGTTAACTTACTATTATTAATTCTTTTCTTTAAATTTGCAATCACTTCTTTCATAGCATAAGTTGGATTTAAGCTTTGTAAGTAATCTTTTTGTAATAATGGCGACTGAGTGTTACTTTCCGAATTTTCTGATGCATTGGACAGTTTTCGAATTCTGTATTTACAATTTGAGTCGTCATCTGCATCATTTTCGGCCACATTTCTTTCTTTCCGTATGATATCTTCAGGGTTGCCAGCTAGTATCTCGGCCCACGTGAATTGTCGTGCCGATCCCATGAATTTACCAAATTTCCCTATACTATTTCTATGCCTTTTGACACCTTTGCGTTTTGTTATATTCTTCTTTTTGGATCTTAAGTTTTTCGGTGATAGTTTTTTACCAAAAATATCGTGAGGCATGAGCGACTTTTTTAATCGCGCTACCAAGTCCGCATCTGATATAAAGAAATTTCTAGATGTACACGGTTTTCGAATACCATCACTGGATGTGTTTAAAGTTTGTTTGAGCAGTTCTAATTTTAAATCGTTTTCTAGGGAGCATACATTTTCTCTTTCGTAGGCTTTTTTAATGCCATTTCGGGCTAAGAAGTCTTGCGGAGTGTTTTTTCTGCCGAATCTTTTCGAATAGCACACTTTTCGGTTAATCGGCGACAATGGGGGTTCATTAAAATTCACGGATAGTTCTTTATCTGACACACAACCATTTTTTAAGAGTTCACTCCTAAACAAACTTCTGCAGTAGTCATAATCGGGTCTTTCGGTAAAATCCAAGCTTGTCACATATTGTAGATATTTTTCTAAAAACTGAGGATAAAATTCTGTTTTAAAACAAGTTTTTAATAGAAGTTTAATATCACCCATAAAATTTTTCTTTAAGGCATGAACTAAATCAGGTTCGGCTAATACTTCTGTTGTTTTCCATGGCAATGTACCAGTGATCCAATCTAGTAGGTTATAACCTAGAGTTTCTAAGTCCGACCTTCTAGAATGTGCTCCTATATGTGAATCACGAGAGCTATATTCTAAAGTACCGTCATGGGCTTTTCTAGCATCCATTCCAAAATCCTTATGGTCACCATTGGAATCAAGGAATTTTGAAGCTAATCCATAGTCCAATAAATAAATGTGGCCATTCGATTGTGAAATAACAGCTTCTTTATGAATTTCATCCAAATCATCTTCAATTGGACTTTTTGTATCTGTTATACACAATTTTCTGGGTGAATATATAAATTTTTTATTTCCATAATCATCCAAAAGTTTTTGATAAGACTGATCTGAGCACACTGAACTGTTCAAATCTTCATAATTAACGTAATTTGATAGCTGTCGTAAATTGAAGGCATGGTGTCTGTGTAGGGTACGGCCATCTTTATCTGATAGAATTTTCCTTAATTTTTTTTTAACACTTGCTAATCTTTTATTACTCTCTTCTGGAGACTCAACTGAGGATCTGTCTCGTACAACAAAATCTTCGTCATCATAATAGTTTGACGTGCGAGCTTTACTTGTCTTAGTTTTTCTATGTTTATTTGTTAGCAACACAAGTTGCTTATTATCTTTTTGATATAAAGGCGCAAGTTTCACAGTTTTATTTA
>JAATLQ010032610.1:0-14828 GCA_013421005.1 Heliconius erato x Heliconius himera
AGTCCAGTCCAGTTGAGGCCAATCGTGGCGCAGCGGCACGAAGTGTGACTGTAAAACCGGCTGGTTGTGGGTTCGATCCCTACTCGAGGAGATGAAGTATTTACTTAAATTTATATTTCCATTTTTTCGCTCTGGTGTCGAGGTTAAGCACGGCGTTGAGTTCTGCCACTCAACACGCAATGCCTCAAGAATTTGGCAGAAAGTGGGGAACGGAGTGTCTTAACACTAGGTTCCCTCTGTCTAACCAGCTGTGTGCGGGATACAGCGTGAAGCTGAATAAAATTAATACTCAATATTTAAGGACAGTTTGTCAAAATACAAACAAAAAAAGTATTTAAATCGGTTAAGCAGTTTCTGAGATCGTGAAGAAACGCACAGACAAACAGACCAACTGACCAAATTTTAATATATTGTTAATTGTAATATTTTCTATGTACAGACACCGATGAGTTAGGATTTTATTGTATCAATAAGTTATGTTTTTGTTTCAAACATTCAATTAAAGATTCTTATGGGAGGTACAAAAATGCGACCTATAGTTTTAACAACTTTCTCATAAAAAATCGGTATATCGGTAAATAATAGGTATATCAAAAACACGAACATAATTCAGTGTGTTAAGTAAATCATTCTGTGGTATAAGCGGGCGAAGCCGCGAGCGGGTCGCTAGTATAAGTATATAAGGAATTAATTTTAATAGATGAAATTGATGATGTCTTCAATTCTTACTTACCCTCTTCCTCGATTTCCTCAGCCTATCCATATAGGTTTCTTCTGCCTATCTTGCTTTGTGCGGGATACAGCGTGAAGCTGATTTGATTATATATTCGACAAACCAAAAATACACCACTAATATATTCACACGTTGCATTCTACACAAGACAATGTGAGAGAGAACTCGTTAAAAAATCTAATTGCTTTTATTCCCAAATCAACAATAGTACCTACAACTATGATTACAATTCTCTTTTACGGTGGAGATACAATCTAATAAAAGACGGACGTATGTTTGTATATCTATGTTTGTATGAAAATGTAATTAAAAACCACAAAGCTGAAGCCCCTGCCTATATATATCAAGTGAACGTTAATCTACAAATCGTAGAGGCGTTTGTTACGCTTGGTGTAAGTTATAGGATAATGGAATATTGCTAAATTTTTTTCATAGTAGGAATCCTTCTAGATTACAGTAAGGATTCACTAGGGCTCGGCTCTTAGTCCCTTCTTTTTGAATGTAGTGCTCGATATTGCCTTGGCTCACATCCAAGACTAGCTTCCATGACTGATAATGTAAGCCGATGACATAGCACTCATTGACAAGAACCCACTAATGCTGGAGCGTGAAGTGAACTTCTGTAAGAGTACGCTTGAGAATAATGGTCTTAAACTAAATGTGTCGAAAACTGAGTACATGGCTTGCCCGTGCATGGGAGCCCGTACTACTCATATAGGTTCTGAACCAGCTGTTAAGTTGGAAAAGTTCAGGTACCTTGAATCCGTTCTTCATGAGTCTGGAGCCATTGATCACGATGTGTATAGCCAGATAAACGATGTCTGGGCGAAATCGCGGGAGGTCACTGGTGGTCTGCGATTGCAGGATACTTCTTAAACTCTCTTAGTGCCGTCCTAAGAACTAAGTCGGATACAAGTCCCTTACTATATCTGTCTCTGGAGTGAGACCTTCCTGACGCCCAATAAAGTGCTGGTGTGATGTCGTGATGCAGGAAATGAGAAACGCTAAATATTGTGCAAAATAGGTCGGTTGAGAAGGGAGACCCTGGCAAAAGCCAGAATTAATTCCAGGAAGAAGTAGACTTGTTCTTTGTGTGATTTGTGTTGCCAAGTCTGAAAGAAGTACTTTAATGGAAGCAAAATGTCCTAGCACTAGGTTCCCAGGTTCCGTATGTCTATTCTGCTAATTACATTTTCTACAGTTTACTTAAATTAAAACACTGTCTCGATAATTCTCATATTATTAGGTAGAAAGATCAGTCTAAATTTAGTAGGTGGTTTTAAATTTTTATACAGTAGAATAATTGAATTTTTTGTTTTTTTAATTTTAAAAACATAATAGTGAGAGATTCCTACGTTCTCCACTATTAACACGCCTGGCTTTATTTATAATTTTGCTTATCTTTTATACTTTACCTTATCTTATCTTTTATAGCTTATAAAATTTCTTACTTCTCTTAAAAGCTAAGATGTGTTAACTTTTGAACTCACACCAACTTAACAATGCCATATAAACTGTTGTCTAAAATGATACAATTTCCAAACAAATAAAATCTTAATATTTTAACCAAACAATACACATTTCAAATACTCTAAGCACAAAGCGAAATAGTACGTATCATAACTACATATTAAACTGACATACTCGTACATATCTACATAGGTACTATCATATTAACATAAATATAATATGTGTACAGTATTCCACTATTATTGGGCAAATATTTGGGAACAGTGTGTTCGGATAATCAAAACATATCAATATGTGCATTCAATATCATTTCGAATGTAGCTAAATATGTGTCTAATTATGTGACAATATCTTGGGAACTGACTATTTGATGCTATGATATTATACATAACGTGGTGTGTGTTTTTGGAGTACTTGCTAGTGTTTTATTCAATTTAGCAGGCATGCTGTTTTGATTTGTATTAAAGGATTTTTTGTAAAAAAATATGGTTTAGTGTTGTTTTGGTGTATTCTAAAGTAAGTATATTATAAAAATATTTCAAATTAGATTAGAAATTTCGGCTTTTTTTAGTTTAGGAGAAAAAATCTATTAAGGCAATCCATTCTGTACTTTCTGCCCAATTTTCCAGACGAGACAAGTGGCGAAATTCAACGCCGCACTTTGTCTTGTTACCAAAGCTGACTCACACGCTTCTAAACTACAAAAAAATAAAATAAAAAATTAAAACAAAAATCAAACTATTAAAAAAATATACACACTAAATTTTACTTAAAACTTAAAATGTTCAGTATTTCAGCATCCAAACTGAAAGTTAGTTGGAACAAAAGAAACAAAGTATATAAGAGACTCAAATGAAACCAAACACTGACGCCATGCGCTACAAATCCTTTAATCCTGGCTTTTTATTTTAAATTCAATTAGACGTTTTTACTAAGGTTTGGACTGAAGACGCTTAATTGTAAGATCTGAGATGTAAGATCGCGGTTGTTACTGTGTATTCTTGAATTGTGTTTTATTTTACTTTAGTAACATACACAGATTAAGGTTGATTTATTTTTTGGCTTCCGTATTTCAAAAGGAAGAAACGGAATATAACAATTTTTATAAGATATTTTTTCAGATGGTGATAATCCTGAAATTTGTGCAGAATCCTTGGTATGCGTGGACTTTAAGATGAAAAATGGAAAAATGAACCCGTAAATTTTAAGACATATCCTCTCTTACCGCTCCCCTACACTACCTAAATATATAAATATGAAATTTTCATATATGTAGGTAATATAATATATAGAAGATCAAGCAAACCATATTCCAGGCGACAACTAGTTAAGTTAACAAATAATAAAGACAATTAAATATATCTAAGCTTTTTATATTTAATTTTATTTTTTAAAATATCCACTTGAAATAACTGTTTTAATAGAATAAAATATAAAATAATAAAAAAAAAACCATTACTGACAGAACGAATTTACTCCAAGTACTTATAAGAAAATCCCAGCTTAAGCTAAACCTTCCTACATTTATACGGAAATGTGTATTTCTTCGGGCATGCGATCATTGCCGTCGTACAATTCCGTAATGTATATGCGGAATGAAATATTCTTGTAGAATTTTTAAACTTTGGTATTAATTATAAGTGTGGTGATAAAAAATGATTCACGCTGTATCCCGTATACAGCAGAGTAGGTGACAAACACTACTTTCTCAACTCTCTACCCAATGATGAGTGGAGAAACTCAATGAAATACTGTGCTACCAGTGTGAAAAAATGAAAATAGTTCATTCGAATAAACTGACTAACTAATTAACTGATCACACACAAACGTCCCGGAGAGTTCAATAAGACTGTTGCAGCCGCAGTCAGGTAGGAATTCACGGTGTAGAGGCGGGGCGGTGCCCTTACTCTCTCCTCCTTTTATTATAACTAGCACGCAGTTATAGCGGAGAGGAAGATAGGACGCGCTTTTGGCTTTGTTTCTGTTATTTAGATAAACTTCTGATGCTATTAAATATAACACATGGGTTGCAAATATAACTTTCTTAACACTGTAACCTCTGAATCTCTAAAAGATTTTGGGTTTTTCACGACAACTAATATAAACGCTTCTAATACCTAGACACATCACGAATCAAGGCATTATTTATAAAATAACATCTTTAAACATATTTGAGATATCAGTTACACCATGTATATAAAAAATATATGTTATATTTTAAGATAATATTGAATATTCCCCAAATATATTACAATTGATTATTATCTCTATATATAATAAGACAGTAAAAATATTTTGTCTGTACATTTAGTAATTTTGACTGAAATGGATAGAGGGACACTTAAAAATAATAATAGAAAGCAAAAAGATTTTTTTTTAATTTCTTGTCTGTCTGTCTGTCTGTCTGTCTGTCTGTCTGACGACATATTTTTGTCCACATTTTTCTCTGAAAGTACTGAACCGATTTACTTGTAAATTTTTTCACCAATTGCTTTGTTTTAACTCAACTTAACTACTAAAGTTTAGTTCATCAAAATCGATTCATTAAAAAAAAAGTTATCGTCATTTGAAAGAAGTCGTAATTGATTCAACACAGAGATAAAGAACGATCTTGAAAAAAATATCAAGTAAATACAAAGATTTTTTGGTTGGTTCGTTCATATGTAACTAATTTAAAAACTGTATAGGAGTTAATATGCAATTATTACAGTTACAAAGAATATTATAAATTTTTCAAATCAATAATTTAACATTTAAGGCTGTTTCTGAAGGAGTAAATTAAATTATTCACTGACATCAGCACATTTAACAGAGTATATTATATAGGTAAAAAGAATATAAAGTTACAAAATTATATACGTGTAATAAATAATTAGCTTTATGTATATTTTATAAATATCAAATATCAACAATGGTCGTATTTTTTTATTTAAAACAATCAAAAATTCTTTGACGATAATGTCGTAAAAAAATCTTATTAGAAGTCATTATAGTTGTCAATCAATTCTGCTTATTAAATCAATATTCATGTATTTTAAGCGGGCGAATCCGTGGGCGAGCCGCTAGTATTTAATAAAAACCTTTAAATTGTGGTTTAGCTTGAAGCGACTAGTTAAATTAAAGAAAAATAAAACTCACCTTACCTCGATACGGTAACCTATCGTATCACCAGAGTTAAAGGAAGAAGTTTCCGCAACTTCATACTTAATCAATATCTTATACTGGCACCGACTATTTGCGATAAATGAAAATGATGCGAATAAAAGTTAAATTAAATTATAAGAGGCGCACGGGCACAAAGTGTGACTCTAAAACCGACTGGTTGTGGGTTCGATCCCCACTCGAGGAAATAAAATATTTATTTATATTTATATTTTCATTTTTTAGCTCTAATGTTGAAGCTACTCGCAGCGTTGAGTTCCGCCACTCAACACGCAATGCCTCCAGGAAGCAAGCAGAGGTGTCTTAACACTAGGTTCCCTTCGTGTACACACACCAGTCTGTGTGCGGGATACAGCGTGACGCTGATTTTAAATTATTTAATATTTTCATTTTCTATCTCTGGTAACTAAGCAAAACGCGGCGTTAAGTTCTACCAGTCCGTTAATTGTGTCAATTTAGCCAAAAATATCTGCAGTCAGAGTTACCTCCAACAATTAGGATGTGTCATGCTTCATAGACAACTCTCTATCTTTTTGACCACGCGGGCGAAGCCGCAAGTAAAAGTTAGTATGTTATAAAATTGTTCGATTCGGTTAAAGTCTCGGTATTATTTGAGAATGGAACAATTATATACGGCACTCGTGAATTCGATTCTCATTTGAGGCTTGTTCTTTTTAGTATTAAGATACTTTTAATATTACGTTGCTGTCTTTCCTATACACCACAAATTTTACCAGAACAAGAAAATGAAAATAATACAAGTGTATGTCCTCGAGTGAGAATTGAATCCAAAACCACTGCATTTACACTCCATTTGCTGCTGCTCCACAACAACCTCGAGGAAACTTAAACTATCTCAAACTACGCATAAAACTCGAAAAAAAAACTCAACAAATTTAAAACTACCCACAAAATACAAATTCTCAAAGAAATTCTATTTACTACTAGTTTTCGTCATCCACACTAGAAAAGCTCACGGGCTGGCGATATAAAACAAAAATATCGTTTTACGTTAATCATGTTAAACAACGTGGTTTGTCTTTTAAAATTGCCACAGGTACAGGTACACTCGTGTGCGGTACGAAATGTTCTTTGAGCTCCAACTAAGCGCGAGGTGCCTTGGAATTAAATTTCGCTGGGACGTCGACGGCGCGGCGCACGAAATATGGCGGAGTTCTGGATAGATCCGGTATTTACTGGATACAACCGGTTTGGAGTTACTTGTACGCACTGGGGTTTTTAAATTTTGTACGCTCTTGTTTCTGGTTTTATGTTTTGTTTTAAAATATAAGTTTATGTTTCGTGTTTGAAATATGTTTGTTTTGTATTTTATTTCTTTTCACTCTATTTTCATTAAGGAGCTTCCTCATTTTCCACCACATTCTTGAGACGTTGTGTGGGGGAACTGAACACCACGCTTTACATCGTTACCAGAGTGAGGAAATAAAAATATTAAGTATTTGATTTCCAAGAGTGAGAATTGAACTCAGAACCTGTTTTGCTTACGGGTAAGTAAAGGTAATAAAATTTAGAAAAAAAACCTAACTACAACGTTTTTTTTTAAATGATTAAAATATTGTGCCCATGTATGTACCTATGCGGATAATTTGATTGCTCCTGTAATATTATTACTGTATTATTATTTATTCAAAAATTATTTTGTACCAAATGATCTTTATTTAATGCATAATACATCTTAAAGATGTTATTTTATCTAACTATAGTACAGTACATAAATAACAATTATTTCACATAAATCAATCACTCCACCGTGCGAATGAATCCCACTGGCTCTAAATTTTACACCGGATGCAGATTTTTTTCCGATTTTCGTAGCATCTAACACGATATTTCATTTAAATTCCCAAATTCCAATGAAACTAACATTTCGTTTCAATCATTAATATTTTGTGAGGCTTCAACAATTTTCGAATAAAAAGTTACAAAGCATTGTATTACAATTGCATGTGAATATTTTAAACTTTATATCCATTTTGATTGACTTTTAAGTATAGTTTCATATTTATCATATTACAATATTTAACCCTTAAATGTAGTGTTAATGACATTACCGCGGAAAGTGCAAAACGGAGTGTCTTGACATGAACCGGCGTTAAGTTTCACCATTAATCAAGTAATTCCTTAAATTAGAATAAAAGGGAATGGAATCTTAACACTAGATTCCCTCAATCCTCCCTTCCCTCCAATGCCTACTCGTCTATGCGGAATAGAGAATAAATTTGTTTTCTTGTAGTATTATTCTGGAATAATAGCAGACTGCGACTCAGTTTATAGATTTGAATTCAGCCATTACTGATTTTTATTTTCAGGCAAACTATATATATGAAATTTAAATTAAATTGTTATTTTTCAAACTGATTTCTTAACTAATTCTAAGCAAACTATTGCTTATTTGAAGGTTACTATATTATCGAGTTCGCGGTTTAGTTTTCTTAATTTGTTGAGGCAAAGCGTGGCGTTGAGTTCCACTACTCAACACGTAAAGACTTCGGCGGAAAGTCAGAAATGGAAGTGTTATTAGTAGTAACAGACACACAGCCACACAACATCTTAGATCATCGTTCCCAGGTTCCTCTTGCCTACCCTGCTAAGTGATATAAAATTAAGCTAAAAAAATGTTAAGACAGCAGGAGCACTATGCGATAAATATTATGTGTTAAAAAAATGTTTAGGAGAAAAATATGTTCAGTTTAGAAAATAATTTACGCCGTGGCGCAACGGCATACTGTCTGAGTCACGTGTGCAAGAATTATTATCATTTTCTCGTTCTGGTAACAGACAAAGTGCAGCTCAAAATTAAATGGAAAGTGGGGAACGGAGTATCTTAACAGTAGACTTGCTGTTTGACCTTGCTGTTTGCAGTATGCAGCGTGATGCTATTTTTTTTATCTTTACGCTGTGTCCCGCACATCGCAGGGTAGGCAGAGGGAACCTAATGTTAAGATACTCCGTTCCCCACTTTCTGCCAAATTCTGGACACACTGCGTGTTGAGTGGCAGAACTCAACGCCGCGCTTGTCCTCGACACCAGAGCGAAGAAATGGAAATATAAATTTAAGTAAATATTTCATCTCCTCGAGTGGGGATCGAACCCACAACCAGTCGGTTTTACAGTCACATTTTGTGCCCCTGCGCCACGACTGGCCTGGCTATTTATTATGTTTATAAATTTAAAAACATATACAATATACAAAATATATAAGTATATAGCATTTTCTCACAAAACTTCCCGATATATTTGGTAAAATCTTTATATGTAGCTAGCTGGTCTTTAAAATATAAAATTTCCGCTTTGAGCTAAGTTTAACCAGCGCTTTTGCTTTTGATCGTAAAACGTCGTTTGTGCAAGCCTTCACAGTAACGATCGGAATATAATAATTCCTGTACACTGGTGGAGGGTAGTTTTATTGACAGAGTAAGTACACTGCATCGTCTCAATCTTTTCCAAAAGGAATATTATGTAATAATAAAGATATTTTTTAGGGTTCTGTGCCGATAAAAAGGGAATCCTTATAGAATCATTTTTTTATCCGTCTCTCGATTTGTTAAGAGCATTTATCTCAAGATCGTGTGGTAGCAATCTGAAATTGATGTCCAATATTCTAGTCTACAGTCCCTTAAACTACAAAAAAATATCAAGCTTCTAATCTAAAGTCAACGCTATCAAAAGATGCAAGTGGCTATGCATCGTCGAAAGAGTGAAAATTTATATATATTTGATAGAAAAAAAATATAAATTTATAAGTGTCGCTAATAATCCAATATTCACACAAAATGTGCACATACGAGTACGTTCAAAAATTTAATATTTTTTTTATAAATTCTACTTTTCGTTGGCATACATTCCTGAAATGGGTAGGGAACCCTTCTTATGTGATTCTTCTTCTTGTGTTCTTGCCTTTGACCGGATCTTGCTTATAATTTTATATAAAGTTTTTAGAGGAACAAATTTTTGTATTAGTTTTTCTAATTTTATTTTTTTACATATAACTGTATATCTCCACTATTCAGCTGTTGCATGTTGTTAGTTTGTATTTAATTAATACGAATAATTTCGAATAGTAGAAGAGGATTGAGGCCTTGCACATAAAGTTTAAAAAATCAGTCATGTAAAATAATATATTATATCTATACTAATACATATATTAAATCCGAAAAATTTGTTTGCTTGAACGAGTTCATCTCAGGAAGGAGAGCTTATTTTAGTGTTGAATAGTCCATTTATCTAGAAAGGCTATACTTAAGCAACATCATGTTTCGATGCCACTGTACCTGTACTCCAAGTTACCTCGGACACACAAAATGACACACTTTCACATATCCTACAAAACTCTTATTTGTTTTAATTTCGCCGAACAAATCCAGAGATTAAATCTAGTCTAAACACAACATAATAAAACATATTTCAAAATATTAGTCCCAGACATTAAAAGAGATTCGCAACAAATTGAATAGCGGAGAGAGATCACTTTAATTCAACGTCTGAATACTAAATTGCCTTCTTGTTTAGACGTGAGGCCATTCATTTATGTGTTTTCCGTCGAGTCGAGGCCTGGTGGCGGTAGTGCGGTCTGTATTAAGTTAAGAAGATTAATTCGGGTAGGACGTTTTACTTTGGACACGTTGTTTCTGATAAAGAATTATTGTATTGATCTTTTTGTACTGTCTAATGTTAGAAATTATGAATATAGAGCTTTTTAATGTTTGTTTTTTTTTGTTTCACGCTGTATCCCGCATATAGCAAGGCTGAGGGTAATTAATGTTATAACACTATTATTTTCTCATACACTGATAAAATTTTGAGACATTGTAGCGGGAATCCAACCCATAACGATAATATATAGAGCCAGACGCTGTCGCTGCGCCTAAACGGTTTTCATTATTGATTATATAAAATCTATTACTATATTATACTTGTTACTGTACTATATTTGTATTTTTTAAGTAATTATAGATTAAAAAGCAACGTAAATACTTATATTATAAATAAATAAGTGGCGGAACTCAACGCCGCGCATTGCCTCGAGTCTCGACACCAGAGCGAAGAAATGTAAATAAATATTTTGAACCCACAACCAGTCGATTTTACAGTCACACATTGTGCCCCTGCGCCACGACTGGCCTCAATTAAAAAAATGATTATTTAAAAGATATAAGATGTAATTGTAATCCTTAAAAAATAACCAATAGTCAAACTTTAAAATACCTGCCATATAAATATTAGCATTATTAAATTACCAAAATGAAATTTAAATAAACGCCACCTCAAATCGTTCTTCATAATGAATGAAGAATTCACAGGAGCGTATAGAATCTGACATTATTTCTGGACTTGTCTTTGTGGAGATTATAAGACCCTAAGGGGTAAGAAAATCTAATTTGGATATAACGTAATTTGTCTCTCGTTTGTGTGAAGGAAACGAGTTGGAGAACTGATCGCTAAGGATTTAAATGATTTTTTTTGTGTTCTTTTTTCTTTTATGTTATTGATTGTAATAATTTACTCTATTTTAAATGTAGGTATATATATACCTACATTGATTCGATTGTTTGTCATATATATATATATATATATATATATATATATATATATATATATATCAGAAACAATCGAACCTATAACTATCCAACTATAATCAGACACTGTTCCACTGCGCTATAGTAGCCTATTATATTATTTATTATATATTTTTTTCTTTTATATATTATTTTGTCTTTAAATTATTAAAAGCCACCAAGAAAACGATTAGTTAAATCATTTGCTAAGAAAATTGATGAGAACCTACAAGATTTTATAAAATCAAACACTTCGTACTACGTTACAATTCCTTAGAAGTTAGTCTCAATCAATCCTCACTAATTTTCACATATATTAGTAGGATGGGATGTTGGAATTAGGTATTATCCAAAGCTAAAGCAAGACTTTCCCTAAGTTACATATTAAAAAATATTAACTTTTTTAAAACTTTCATGCTGTATCCACCATAGCAGGGTATGCAGAGAGAACCTGGGAACCTAATTTTAAAATACTCCGTTCCCATTAAAATACTTCTGTTCTCCATTTTCTACTCATTGGAGCGTGCTAGCTCGTTACTAGAGCGAAGAAATGAAAATATGAAATATTTCATTTCCTCGAATGGAATCGTACCCACAACCTGTCTCGTTTTCAGTCACACGCTCGTGCCACTGCGCCCAGACGTATAGCTTCATGCGGTTGCCCACACATAGCAGGACAGGTAGTAAAAACATGGTGTCTTAAATTCCGTTCCTCATTATTTATATCTAAAACTTTTAAAGTGTTGTGTACTTACATGTATTTTTGAATCAACTTTTACGATGAAGAGAATGCCATTAATCACCTGTAAACAAAAAAAACTAAATTAGCATTTTATTCTCAAACTGCATATTTTTCGAGACACACTGTTTCCCGCACATAGCGGGGTAAGTAGAGGGAACCCGCAGACCTATGTTAAGCTACATCATTTCCCGTTAAGACACTTCCGTTCCCCACTTTCAGCAGAATTCTTTAGGCATTAAGTGTTGAGTGGCAGATCTCAACACCGCGTTTTGCCTCGTTACCAGAGCGAGGAAAATGAAAATAATAAATATGTCATTATTGAGGCCAGTCGTGGCGCAGCGGCACGAAGTGTGACTGTAAAACCGACTAGTTGTGGGTTCGGTCCCCACTCGAGGAAATTGAAATATTTACTTAAATGTATATTTCCATTTCTTCGCTCTCTCTCAACACGCAATGCCTCCAAAAATTCGGCAGAAAGTGGGGAACGGAGTGTCTTAATACTAGGTTCCCTCTGCCTACCCTGCAGTGTGCGGGATACGGCCTGAAACTGATTTATTTCATTATTCCCAGTGGAAATCGAACCTACAATCGTTGCGTTTACAGTCACAAATTTTTGCTACTGCACCCTGACAAAAATAAACACAAACTATCCACCATCTTAAATCTATTATAAGATAAAAATATTCCAAACTGTAGAGCGCTTTGCAATTTGTAGGTGTTCAGCTTGAAGTGAAACACAGGTGCATCTTCAAATATGTGTCTAGTTTACTTGCGGGATGTGAAGGTTATTGATTTTCTTTTTTAACTTTGAAAAGTTAGTTTTAAATTTTAGTTATTCTTAGTAAGTTATTTTTTGACGTTATAAAGAAATATTGTAATTATCAAAATATGTATTGGATTTTTTAGCGTAGCACTAGCGTGCGACAGTAGCGCGACGGTTATGTGTTCGATTTCTACTCTGAGAAGTGAAATATTGAAAATTAATTTTCCTCGCTATGGTAACGAGGCAAAATGCGACGTTGAGTTTCGCGACTCATTACGCAATACTTTGAGAAGATGAAGCGGAATTGTCTTAATGAGAATGAAGTTTTTAACACTAGGTTCCCAGATTCCCTCTATTTTTCCTGCTATGTTCAGGATACAGCGTGAAGCTAAAAACACAAAAATATAAAAAAATATTAAAGATTTCTTTTTCTTGATTAAAACAAATTATGTCTACGCGTCTAACAAGACGTCAAATCAATCGTAGATGATTTGACGTCTTAGGTATAGCGCGCATTAGTGACTTTTGTCACCGTGACTGTTGCGTCACTGTCACTGTGTACATCACCCTTAATGAAGGTGCGCGCATTTGGATACGTGACAATTGGGTGACTTTTTGTCCGCGGGGGATGGCGACACGTCCGTGACGCAACTGTCACCGCGTCCATAGGTTTGTATGCCCGTGCGCGCATTAGAAACTAAATGTCACTTCGTGCCCCCTCCACCTTGCGGTTTCCATACTAGTCGTCTTCCGCATAAACAACAAACAGCAGCGTGTTGCATTGCAGCTCCGAATTTTAATTTCAAGAATGGCGTCAATTTCATCTCCAAGGCAAAACGTGTGTTTTCATGAAGATGAAATAGACAACGACATACTGATTGACTAAATTGAGTTGAGGCCGTAACTCTATGACAAATCCCTAAACGATTATTTTTTCTACGTTTGCTTTTTTTTTCTTTTTCTTAATATAAGTGCACAGACAACCATCTCTTTGAGATTCATTTTATCAAATGTAAAAAAATTCGTCACTGTCACCGCAAGTGCGCGCAGTCGCGAAAAGCATGGTGACATGACAGTGACAAAGAATTTATTATCACCCTGACAAAAGTCACCAATGCGCGCTATCCCTTGGTGGTAGAGTATTGTATATGAGTAGATTTTTTTTGTTTACTTTGGTTTCACACTGTATCCTCCGTATAGCAGGGTAGGTGGAAGGAAAAGTGAGCGGTATGAGAGGTAGGGAGAGACCTCGTTGATCTTCCAAAACACAGTATCAAAAATACTGGAGGTAGGTAACGTAAAAAGCATGAGGACTCCTCGGAGGGCATGTATGAAGAGGTTATTGACAGTGGACGAGGACGAGGAGACCGTAGCGTCTGGCGCTCCGTTCCCTCTGATTTCTGGGGCCACGGAACGGAATCAAAATTTTTGTTCGAACCGAAATTAAACTACCTAGAACTCTTGGTACATATATATTTTTTAATCCTTTTAATTACGGAAACTATCATACAAAAACATTTTTTTAAAGTGCCTCTTTAGGACTTAAATATTAATCTTTGATTGACTATTAACTATTTATGGATTTCGGGACAGCAACGTGAAGTTACTGGATACAGGACACCACAAGAAATGCCGAGACCATCCTGGATTTCCCGGAAAACTGACAATCCTAGTTAAGACACTTTGCCGACTATCTTCCTCTTATATGTATACTAGCGACCCGCTCGCGGCTTCGCCCGCTTATACCACAGAATGATTTACTTAACACACTGAATTATGTTCGTGTTTTTGATATACCTATTATTTACCGATATACCGATTTTTTATGAGAAAGTTGTTAAAACTATAGGTCGCATTTTTGTACCTCCCATAAGAATCTTTAATTGAATGTTTGAAACAAAAACATAACTTATTGATACAATAAAATCCTAACTCATCGGTGTCTGTACATAGAAAATATTACAATTAACAATATATTAAAATTTGGTCAGTTGGTCTGTTTGTCTGTGCGTTTCTTCACGATCTCAGAAACTGCTTAACCGATTTAAATACTTTTTTTGTTTGTATTTTGACAAACTGTCCTTAAATATTGAGTATTAATTTTATTCAGCTTCACGCTGTATCCCGCACACAGCTGGTTAGACAGAGGGAACCTAGTGTTAAGACACTCCGTTCCCCACTTTCTGCCAAATTCTTGAGGCATTGCGTGTTGAGTGGCAGAACTCAACGCCGTGCTTAACCTCGACACCAGAGCGAAAAAATGGAAATATAAATTTAAGTAAATACTTCATCTCCTCGAGTAGGGATCGAACCCACAACCAGCCGGTTTTACAGTCACACTTCGTGCCGCTGCGCCACGATTGGCCTCAACTGGACTGGACT
>JAATLQ010032612.1:0-14829 GCA_013421005.1 Heliconius erato x Heliconius himera
CATGCGTGTTGCCATTGCTGGCGACGTGACTCTACCACACGTACTTTAGTCGCCTCTTACGACACCACCAGTACCAGGATGATCCTATTCTAGGCCGGGACCACACGGCAGATTCGATATATTATATATATATATATATATTTATATATATATATATATATATATATATATATATATATATATATAAATATATATATATATATATATATATATATATATATATATATATATATATATATATATATATATATATATATATATATATATATATATATATAATATATCGAAAATTTCTCTAGTACCATGAACTTTTTGTTAATATTTTTTAAATAAAAAAGTAAGGAACCATTTTTTTCTTGGAATTACCGGAATTAACTTAAATAGGAACTTCAAGCTCTCTGGTTATTTTGTTGGGGTCCTCTATTTTTCTAGGTTAATGTTAATATAAATAAAACCTTTTGACTCCTTTTGAATAAAACTTTCTATATTCAAGAGTTTTATTGTTGTATTCTTTATAAATACACTAATCAAATAAATTGCTGTAATTTTCTTAAATATGATTTAAAAAACACATCTCATGTAAAACATTACCGAAATGATCTATATTACACTCTGTTTTCAATTGAGAGCAATCAAAATTCTTTTAAAAGTGAACAACTCTGATTCAAACCTGTGCTATTACGCGAAACATACACCGGTTTTGAGATGGACTGCCATTATACATGTAGCTGTTTTTTATTGTAATTTCATTCAGTGTTTATGATATACATGATGCATAAAATATAATAAAATGTATTGCTTTAAAATGTTTACTTATATACATAGATATACGTTATTCCCCACATATCAGGGTATGCAGAGGGAACCTGGGAACATAGTGTTAAGACACTCCGTTTCCCATTAAAACACTTCCGTTCCCCAGTTTTTCGACGAATTCTGGAGGTATTGTGTGTTGAGTGGCGGAACTGAACGCCGAATTTTGTTATCAGAGCGAGAAAATGAAAATATAAAACATTTCATTCTCCGAGTGAATCGAACCCATAACACTTGTGCCCCTGGGCTACGATAGTGTCATAAATATATGTATATTTGATATATTTTAATTTCTTTATGGCAAAAGCGAGGCAAAGCGTGTCAGCAACTTATCAACGAGGTGGAATGTAGAGAACGGAGAGTGTATCACTAAAATCTTCTTGCATCCCTTGCATGATGAAAAATAACCTATTTAAACTTAGCTTCACGCTTTATTCCTAGCGGGGTAGTCAGAAAGAATGGAGCGCCAAACGCTACGGTCTCTACATACCTCTTTCGCCTCGTCCACTGTCATACCTCTTCATACATGCCCTCCGAGGGGTCCTCATGCTTTTTACGTGACCTTCCTACAGTATCTTTGATACTGTGTTTTCGAAGGTCAACCGAGGTTAAGTATTTAAACAAATAACTATTACAGGCGTGGTAATGTCAGATTCATACTTACTAATAAATATTTTCTTACTACTAAATATTTGGATAGTACTGGCTCTGGTGTCGAGGCAAAGCGCGGCGTTGACTTCCGCCACTCAACATGGAATGCACCTTAGCACTAGGTTCCCTCTGCGCTGTGTGCGGGATACATCGTGAAGCTGTTAAAAAAAATGCATTATCAAAACTTTAAATACGAAAAATGTAAATTCAAAACTGTGAAGATTAAATTAAATAACAAGTTAAACGTTTTAAGAGGAAAGGAATTCGGAGTTCGGGTCGTTATTAAAATAAATATAAAGTGTAGACTGATGTACGCCTCCGCGCGTTGACGGCTTAAAGAGACAGCTTGAAAAGCTCTTGGGCAACATTTTTTTTATTATTAAAATATTATTATTAACTTACTTTTAGTTATTAATGCCTAATTAGTATAAGGAGCATATTTTATTATTTAAAATAAGCATTTTCCATTCGAAATAGAATTGTTTATTATATTTAAAGATTAATTGTATTTGCCCATTTGTAGTAAACTAAAAATCACAGCTTATACCACCTGAGGCATTACCAGTAACTTGTTTCAATGGAGCTTTTGTTTTGTTGAATCTCATCCCAGAGGAAGAAGTCGGCGCCCGCGCATTGGCGCCTTTCTAAACGAATGAGACAACAACAACAATCATATATGTATGACAGAGACAAAAAACAATAGCATTCCGTGTAGGACGGACAAGCCAATCCACTGAGATCCAGTTTGCTTGGTAAACTCAAGAAATACGCTCGTGTATTTCGGTAGTGAAATACGGAAGGGATGTAAAACAAAAGACTTGTTCGTGTGTGTATGAAAACAGTTGAAGTTGTGACAGAAATATGTGTTAAGTGTTTACTATTTTTCAGTGTTACGACAGGAAAAGGTAAGAGTGATCAGTTTATAGTCCCTCCCGTCCCTCTGGGAGGAATGTAGTGCATCGTGGTCGTCTCGGGCGCACCTTGCATGCCCGAAACTACTGGATCAATAAAATAACGCCCTTGATCGATTGTTACAAGTACAGGTCGGCTTCGGGTTGCATTTCAATCAGTGCATTAACCCCCAACGATAAACGTAATAGTTATAAATAAATTGTTTTGTTTTGTTTTTGTTTATATTTTTTACGTTTGTTATAAATCTGTATTAAAAAAATTTAGGACTCTATCTTTATTCTTTTGTTGTTCGTCTGTCTGTCCATATATTGCATTGTCTCAAGATTTTTTGAACGGTAGCTGATAAAGCATTGAAACTATCTTGGTATTTCCAAACTAAACTTAACTGAACTTCTTAAGTTTAGTTTGTATTTTTATGTTCATTTATAACAAAAAAACTGGTTAAGTACAAGTCAGATTTGCCCAATGAGGGTTCCGTATCAATTTTAATATTCCGTTTCCGTATAAAAGTTGACATATTGAGTTATCGATCATCTACTCTTATTAAATACAATTATAAATTTGTAATAGTTTTCTGTAATATAAATTTCTGTTTTTTTCGTTATTTGCAAGTTGTCACTATTTGAAAAATGTAATAATTATAGGTCAATGTTAAATATCCCATAGGTTTTTTCTTTATTTGCATTGTAAGTTCTCGCTTTCTGCAAGTAATAACTGTTGTTCCACTGGAAATATCCTATTATAGGTTTTGATAAGGTGACGAATTTCATATACAATGCTAACCATATCTTTGTTGACTTAAATTTTTTTTATTGTGCTCCAAGGGACCGTAGACCTAAATATTTTATATTAATTTAAGCTTAAAACCTCCGGGCAATCTCGAGATAAATAGTTTATAGACGGACAACACAGTGATCCTATAAATGTTTCATTTTTTCCTGATCTCGACAGACGAACAGATGGGCAAAAAGTGACCCTATCCTAAGGGTTCGTACGTTATTTCCTTTTAACGCACGGATCCCTAAAAAAACTGTGCAAACATGTACTATAAAATAAAGAATACTCCATATCAACTTATAAGTGACACTATCTGTATATTTAATGTAATATGAACTTATATCACCTAATTAAAGTCAATTGTAAGCCAACGTTGTATCAAGTTCAAGAACGAAGTTTTTAATTTGTGTACAAAACATTTGTCGACCTTGTTATGAAAAGACAATCCAATATTGACATAAAGTATTATAGTTGTTAGTACAGCTGATTTATTTATATTGGTGACGTGTGTGACCAATTAAACAGTATAGTTACAACGGTTTTGTTATATATTATGTAAGAAATTTGCTGTAACTTATTTCGGTACTTGTTAATTATTTTTTTATTTCGTGCTGTATCCTTATCATAGCAGGGTAGCCTGAGGGAACTTGGGAACCCAGTGTTAAGATAATCTGTTAACATTAACGCCCAATATTAATAACCTATCTCCAACGTCAGTCTTAGATTGTTTCATATATCTATCCAATCTCTAGATAGGATAGATATATGAAACAATCTAAGATTGACGTTGAAGATAGGTTATTAATATTGGGCGTAAGACACCTCCGTTTCCTATCTTCCGCCGAATTATGGAGGCACTTTGTGTTGAGAGGCGGAATTCCAAGTCGCGCTTTGCGTCGTTAATAGAATTCATTTCCTCGAGTGGGAATTGAACCCACAACCTGTTGGCTACGGTTAACCTACGGCTTTGCCATACGGTCTAATAAAAATAACAAAGAGTTGTGTATGACACATGACACATACAACAGCTTTAGAATGTGTCATGTGTCATACACAATTCGTTTTAATTTCTATTGTGAGAGTAAATCGAAGCAATTAAGCTTATAACGTAGACTACATGATGTAGTGTGAGATAATCTAGTGTTAATAAACTTCGTTCTCCACTTTGCACCCAATTATTGAGACGTTACGTATTGAGGGCAGCGTTGTAGAGAGAAAATGAGTATATTTTATTTCCTTAACTAGGAATCGAATCCATTTTTAATATATTCTAAAATTTTCTAAACTTGTGGCATGAGACCATTTAATAATAGAATTAAATTTAAGGAAATTACTAATTTTGTTTTAGGAAATATATTATTTAGTATAACAACAAACAAACCTATAAAAACAATTTAAATCAATTTTAAATGCAGGATTGCAGGATTTGGTGTCTACATTTTAGAAATTTATACACAACGTAGTATTTGTAAATATATTTTTATTATTGTGTATTTAGCACTCCAAAATAAAATAAAGTACATGGCTATGTGCCTTTAAAAAAATATTATTTTTCTTGCACGATTGGATACCTTCATGCCACATTAAGTTTAAGCTTTATTGAGTAGTTTGTTTTGTAAACGATTATTTATCGTTATGGTATATGGGCAATATTTAAAGAAACTTAATTTGAGTACATTTAAAAATATTTTTGTCAAATATCAATCCACTTGGGGTTTGTCGCACGCATGCGCCACATAAAACATGAACGATTGTTCAGGTTGTGGTAGTCGTGGCGCAGCGGCACGAAATGTGAGTGTAAAACCGACTTATTGTGGGTTCGATCGGGATCGAACCCACAAGACTCAAGGAGATGAAATATTAACTTAAATTAATATTTTCATTTCTTCGCTCTGGTGTCGAGGTTAAGCGCGGCGTTGAGCCATTCAATACGCAACGCCTCCAGAATTCGGCAGAAAGTGGGGAACGGAGTGTATTAACACTAGGTACCCTCTGCCTACCCTGCTGTGTGTGGGATACAGCGTGAAGCTGATTGTTCACCTATTTTATATTATTATAATAATTTAATAATATTTTATAAATGTATTCTCATATTCATATAATAAAAATATTAGTGTGCTACGAACATTGATCGATTTGCTCCCCAAATCCTGTTTGCTTTGCCCCTGAAAAATATATTTTTCAAGAACAACGATGTAATTTTCTAAAATAGTAACGACAAACTGCTTGATACACTGCTTGATATTTTTGATTTAACATTGCTCTACAAAAATTACTCATATAAAGGAAAAAATAGAACTTAAATATAACACATTAGTTTAAAATATAGAACTTAAATATAGTAGAATAGAATAAAATTTATAGTATACTATTCCAGTAATACCAGTTAGACAACAAGTATGCGGGGTAGAATGATGACGGGATAAGGTATAAGATGCATTGTTTATTGTTATCTTTTAAGCCGACCTCGCTCTGTCAGAATGGCCCGAGGAGCTATGCGGGCTCGGTGACTACAAATATTAAAACTAGATACAAACATATATTGCCAGTGGCCACTTGTGGCGCAGATGTACAAAGTGTGACTGTAAACGGGACAGGTTGTGGGTTCGATGCTCACTCGAGAAAATGTTTTTTTTTTAATTATTTTATTTCTTCGCTCTGGTATCGAGACCAAGTGCGGCAGTGCAATTCTGCCACTCAACACGCAATACCTCCAGAATTCGGCGGTAAATGGAGAATGGAGTCTCTTAAAACTAAATTCCTTGCCTGTCCTAAGAAACTATTTTATCTTCATGCTTCCATTTTATTTTGTATTAAAAAACACATTTTTGTAGGTATCATTACAGGTACACGCTTTTACAAGTATTTTTAATCTATATGAATAATCAATTAGATTCGTCGACTTAAGATCCCAGCCAGCCAGCTCCGCAAGTCGCACATCGTTAAGCAGCGGCCCGGCGGTCCCCCTCAAACAAAGCACGCCTATAATTAATCTTAGTCAGATATAATTAAAATGGAAAGATACGCTCGATAAATGTATTGATAAGTTTTTTAGTACATAATCTTATATCTTTACTGTAGTTTTTTTGTTTTTTTAGCTTCGCTCTTTTTCCGTTGTTTACTTTCCGCCGATTTCTGGAGGCATTGCGTGTTTGTGTTTGATATCAGAGCAAAGAAATTAAAATATTAAATATTTTATTTCCTTAGATGGGAATCGAATCCACAATCCATCGCGTTAAGAGTTGCACGCTTGTACCCTGCGCCACAACGGCCTCCATACAATCTTGAATATACTATAATAAAACGCCAATATAGTGGCCAATTCTATTATATAATATCGGCTTTCATACGAAAGAAGAACCATGCAACCCGATCTCCATGTTTCCGAGTAGCCGGTTTATGCATGTGAAAAAAGAATAAAGATTCTTAGCATTTTTTATAAGTACGCATCATTCATGTTTTGCAGGGTGAGAAGAATAAACACAGAAATAAGACACTCCGCTCTATAATTTTGGCCGAATGCTAAAGAAACATGGAGTGAGGGATGCTAACGTCCACCGTGTTGTTTGACTAGACTAGTGAAATTATCGCTAAGGACCATATATTAAAACATTTGATATTAATTCTTAGCCTGATACTTCTACGTGAATGAGATAAATGATCTTCATAGACGGACAGACGGATATCAAAGTTATATAAGCTATATAAGGTTTCCGTTTTCACCTTTTAAGGCACGGATCTCTAAAAAATGAAGTAACTATTTTTTAAACTAAAGAAATGTACATATTTCTGTGTTTACATCACATGTAACAATACAATTTTAATCGTCAGTCAATTTAGCGAACACTCTCTGTGGAATGCTGACCGGACCGCCGACACCAACCGGCTATTCTTTTGTTTTCAAACCATTTTCGGAACGCGTACAGGCGATAAATTACCAAAGTGAAGTACACAAACATTTCAGTAACGGTTATTGTCGATCGCCATTATGGCCTCTATCGTTTGGTAAACACGGTCGAGTATTCCGTGTATTCGTTTGACTGATCGATCAAAACAATGCCGCTTAACAATTGGGCATCGTGCAAAATGCTTTGCATGCCCAAATTGGAATTTTTCCATCTTATATTAAAATAAAAAACAAATTTGATACATTAAACGAGGTCTAAGGCCCAGTTGCGTAATGCGTAATTGAAAAAAGATTGAAAATAGAGTTATCGTGGATTCTTATAATTGGAGAATTGCTTAAATATTTTTTCTTCTATGGACTACCATCACCATACTTTATATGTAAACTAATTATTTCGCTATTTACTCGACAATCCTCTAATCGATTAGAAAATGAAGATATCCTCTCGAGCAACAACTTAGTGTTTGCAATTTCTCAGGGCAGAAATACTTTTCCGTACCCAATCAATATCACTGTGAAAGCCCATAATACTAACAGCATTAACCTCACATCCAAAATAAACGAAACATTTTGCTGTGTTATAGCAGGGTAGGCAGAGGTAACCCAGTGTTAAGACATTCCGTTCCCCACTTTCCGCCGAGTTCTGATGGAGGCATTGCGTGTTGAGTAGCGAAACTCAACGCCGCGCTTTACCTAGACACCAGGGCGAAGGAAAACAATATAAATGTAAATAAATATTTCATTTCCTCGAGTAAGGATCGGACCCACAACCAGTCGATTTTACAGTCATACTTTGTTCCCTTGCGCCACGACTGGCCTCAGTCCTCTTAGTAATTTAATTATATTTCTATTTCTAGACAAATAAAAGAGATACTTGAAGGTAATAAATAAGATAAAAGAACTACCTCCATCCGGATAGAGATTACGTTAGCGAATAATCCGGAACAAGTTACCCGAATAATCTATACGTCGATAGTCAGCTGAATTGGACATGTTCTGTGACCACCGTCCCGATCTCACGTCATTGACCGCATACGTGTCTTTATAATTGCACAATCTCTTTTAATGAACTTCAGAAATATTTGTAGCGGCTACTATTTGAGAGATGTGTTCTTAAATCGGACACAATAGATTTGTAATAAAGTTTATAAATTATGATATGTTTGTACACTTTGATCTTGGCATTTATGAATAAAATAAATGATATTATATATATAAAAATCACTTTGATACCGAAATTCTTTCACGGCCAATGAGCAGTCATCGTTTTATCAGCTTCACGCTGTATTCCGCATATAGTTAAGACACTTCGTTCTCCGCTTTTCGTCTAAATTTTCGAGACATTGTCCGTTGAGTGGCGGAACTCAAAGCCGGGTTTTATAATTTTTATAATTGTAATTCATTCTCCGAGTGGGAATCGAACCCACAACTGTCGTTAGAGTCACACTCTTGTGTGCGCCACGATGACCTCAAATAAATATATTAAAATATTTTAAATATAAACACGCTCATTTGGGCATGTCCCAACTACAACGTTTTAATGATCTTTAAGAATTATTAATAATTCCTCATCATTACTCGAACTAGATAATTATTTTTGGAGAAGATATCGAGGCCGGTCGTGGGGCAGCGGCACAAAGTGTGACTGTAAAACCAACTGGGTGTGGGTTCGATCCCAACTCAGGACAGGAGATGAAATATTTACTTAAATTTATATTTCCATTTCTTCGCTTTGGTGTCGAAGCAAAGCGCGGCGTTGAGTTCTGCCACTTAACACGCAATGCCTCCAGAATTCGGCAGAAAGTGGGGAACGGAGTGTCTTACACTAGGTTCCCTCTGCCTACTCTGCTGTGTGCGGGATACAGCGTGAAGCTAATTTGATTTGATTTGGAGAACATATCAAAGTTACTTCCAGTTCAAAGCTGTTTAATATACATTTTCGTCAGTCGATTAACACTAGAGTAATTCTAATATCGTATAGTTAGGTACCTACTTGCCGCATACTAAAATTATACGTAAATTGTATGTAAATTTGAGTTTGGGTCATATCTATTTGTAAAGACAGACGTGAATAAGCCGTTGTTTTGCTAATATTTGTGTGTATAGTGTAAGTACTAGTTCAATATATAGATATGAAGATTGTACAAACTATTTCTACAGTGATAAACTGTTGCCTACGTGATTTCTGGGACATATGCAAGATATACGTAAACTGAATAAAATTTAATTATTTTTTCTTAAGTTTTTTTAGTTTCAAGTTGAATTCCAGACATAGCAGCACAACCGCGTTTTGTCTTATCACCAGAGCGAAGAAATAAAAATATTAAATATTTCTTTCCCCGAGTGGAAATCAAACCCAGAATTTTGTCTGCGCCACGATAGCCATTTATTCTTATTCACTTTTAAACTACACATGTCTAATCAAACCGAGAAAACAGAATTTATTTCAAATATACAAATTCAGTTGTATTAGAATCCAACCAACGGCCATCTCAAGTACAGTCTTGCATAAACTACGTCACTATCATATTAAAATAATATTTAGCATGTCCAAAGACAAATATATACTGATGAAAGATAACATATTTTACATCATATAAAAAACAGTTGAATTAATGAGTACATAATACTTTAAGTAAATAGCAAATATTTCAAATTCCCATCAATCAAAATAAAAATTTTAGTAAAACCCGTTACTCCATGTTAAATATAGCTAATTTATGCTGTCCTGGTGTCGTGTTTACAATAAAGTAATTACTTAGCGCCGATTACCGATTACAGGTTTATATGATGTCGATACATTCACATTTGGTGGATTTGTTTTATAGGTTCCATATATTATTATTTTATGTTTTCTATAGTACCTATAGAAATTATTATAATTAATATAAAATCTGTTAAATAAAATGAGGCCATTCATGGCACAGGGTGCGAGTGTAAGCGCGAAAGGTTGGGGATCGATTTTCACTCGAGGAAATTAAATATTGAATGTTTTAGAAGTTTTTTATTTAATGTTCTCGTTCTAGTAAAGCGCGGCGGCGGAGAGTTCAACTACTTCCATCATATATCATGTAAGAGTCTCCAGATTCATTGGAAAGAGAAGAACAGAAGTGTTTTTATGGGAACGGAATTCTTTTATTCTAGGTTCCCATGTTCCCTTTGTCTACCGTGTCTAACGTGAAGTTAAAAAAAATAAAAAAATAATAATTGTTGTATTTTATTTTTAAACATTTTTAAAGTGTTATTCTACACTTAGGAAAAAAAATACTTATTTAGAAAACGTATGAAAATTTGAACGCAGCGGGACTCGAACCCGCGCCTCCTAGTCGGTTTCCAAGAGGCGCGGGTTCGAGTCCCGCTGCGTTCAAATTTTCATACGTTTTCTAAATAAGTAATAATTGTTGTACCAAGTATTATTCTTATTTATTTTAATGAATATTTTTTTTTAATCGGAATTTACTTAGGTTTAAATTTAGATAACCATAATATCATATGTATTTTATAGCATTTTATAGAATAATTCAATAGTTTTACCCCTACGTATCAAAAATCAAATCCGAATAACAAAATCGAATTGACCATTTCATATGCTAAAGTCAACTCCATACTAAAAATAAAACATTCGAACTAATTGAATCGCGGGTAATTGTTGAAATGTTTGCTGCTAATTGTGTGCTATGGCGTCGTATATTTCAATTAATCTGGTAATAACTGGGAACAGCCGATAAATTACTATGGTAATACCTGTTACCTGTTCACGCTGCACCTGCGGATAAAGATATACGAGGTCTATCCAGGCTATTTTTATAGTATATTATATTATAATATATTTTTTATCAGCTTCACGCTGTATCCCGCACACAACAGGGTAGGCAGAGGGAACCTATTGTTAAGACACTCCGTTACCCACTTTCCGCCAAGTTCTGGAGGCATTGCGTGATGAGTGGCGGAACTCAATGCCGCGACTTGCCTCGACACCAGAGCGAAGAAATGAAAATATAAATGTAAATAAATATTTCTTTTCCCCGAGTGGGGACCGAACCTACAACCAGTCGATTTTACAATTACACTTTTTGACACTGCGCCACGACTGGCCTCACTGGCTATTTTTATAGTATATTATATTATTATATAATATAAAAATATACTACCACAAAATAATATTGCTGTAAGTTTTCCTTTAAAGCTCTTTGAAGCGTATTTTGTTGTCAAAATATTTATATTTTTTTAGTAGTGAAGTTTTGTTTATATTATTAAACTAAATAAAAAAAAGATTTTTATTGAGTTTCCAGATCATTGATTCTATTTAGTGTACAACAGATCTTTGTTTACTTTATATTAATAATTAAAAAAATGTATTAAAAATATTATCTGTTACTAGAAAAATGATGGGTGGGTGGTATTTCAAAATCGCAATATCTATATCTCATAATTCATAATGTTAAAACATAAACAAGTGTAATATTTAAATAATGTCATTTTATTAATACAAAATTTCTCATATTGCCAATTTACATATACTTATAATATTTTCATCATACATTTGTAAACAGAAAATATTTATATTCTGATTTTATACAGTATTTAAAAAAAAAAAGTGGCGTAAAAATGTGGCTTCAAAATCGATTGGTTTCGACTGAGTTCGATCCCAACTTAATGAAAAAGGAAATTAAATATTTATTTATATTTATATTTTCATTTTTTTGCTCTGGCTGTCGAGGCAAAGCGCGGCGTTGAGTTCCGCCACTCAAAACGCAATGGCTCCAGAACTCCAGAAGTGGGGAACGTGACGAGTGCACTAGGTTCCCTCTGCTGTGTGCAGCGTGATACAGCGTGAAGCTGATTTTATTTATTTTTATATTTAGATCTATGACCCCTAAAACCCCGAAAAAATAAGATCCACTAAGTCCACGCAATCAAAAGATGCATTTATGTATCGATTTTACTTCCCGTGGACTTACAATTTTGTTTGGCACGAAGTTAGAATTTACAATACAAATAAAGAAAAATAAGCAAAAAGTGAAAATTTATAGGTATTTAATAGACAAAAATCATTACAAACATATTTGTAGTTCATTTAATACAAAATGAATACATATCTCCGCCATTTTAAGTTTATTAACTTTAAAGTTGTTCTTCCCGTTGACCTGTAAACCTAAAATTGGTAAGGAAGGCCTCGGTGGGCGAATCCCAGTTTTATTTATAAGTATATATATTAGCTAATATATATTATACTAATCAAAGCAATTTGCAATCACGCCACAAACATGTACATGTATATATCATATATTAGTAGGCTCATTCAACATGTTATTGGATTCAACATGCGGAAATATTAATTAACACCTCTACATTAGATAACAATTTGGCTTTATTCTTGATATTTGTTTAAAATTATTACAAGCCAATCATTAAATTGTGAAATACTTTTTTTTTTTTACAGTAAGTATATTGATTGATTTTTTTAATTTTAGAGGTTAGTCGTGGCGCAGGGGCTCAAGCTTGATTATGAAAACGATAGGTTGTAAGTTCGATTCGTACTCGAGAAAATGTTATATTTAATATGTTCGTTTCTTCGCTCTGGAGCCGAGACAAAGCGCGGATTTGAGCTCCGCCACTCAGCACGCAATGCCTCAAAAATTCGAGGGAAAGTAGGGAACGAAGTGTTTTAAGGCACCCTACTATGCCTACCCTACTATATGCGGCCAATTCATAATATATACACAATATATGTAATAAGATAAATTAAGCACAAACGCGGTCCTCCTTCATTAACTAAAAAAAACATTTGTAAGAAATATGATTCATGAGCTCTAAATGCGATTGAATTTTAACTTTTTGCTTCGTAATATACTATTAACCGTATATCATATAACGAAACGCGGTTATTACAGTAATAAGATTTCGAAGTGGTGGCCGAAGTAAGTAAATTCTAAATAACTAACTATGTAACGTTATTATATTGACATTATATTAACATTAAACTTGCGATGGAGGATTATATATATCTACTTTTTATAATGATAAAAAAATACATCATTTCCCGACCCACCACGTAGATCAGGCTATCATTAAACACTTCTCATTCAAATCCAGCCACTTTGACTTTTCCTCGTTTCAAAAGGCCACCGTGAAACAGGAACCGACAAATCTTCCGTTTATACGCGTAGAGTTGAAATTGCGCCATACGTTCTAATATTAGCGATGTTTTTTTCAGCACGTGCTTGAGTACCGTGTACACGTGCAGCTTTTCGAGCTTTAAGTTTGTTGCACATTATAGTACTAATACTATTGAAATAAGTGAGAAAAAATAGACGTGAGACGGAAATTGAATGTTGAGGCCAGTAGTGGCGCCCTGCCCTCCTCTACTGGCCTCAACAATCACTGTGCTTGCACAAGCCTGTGACCATCCGTAAACGCGACAGGTTGTGGGTTTCATTTTCACTCGAGGAAATGAAATATTTAATATTCTTATTATATGTCTTGCCCCTTGTGTCGACCTTAAGCGTGGCGTTGAGTTCCGCCTCTCAACATACCAAACCTCCAGAATTCGGTGGAAAATGGGGAGCGTAGTGTCTTAAAATCACGTTCTGCCTACCCCGGCACATACAGGATATAATATTAATAAATACAATTTTTGATGAAGAAATTTTGATAGTGTGCACATGTCCTAAACCTCATAAACTCACCTGATTGGCAGTAACGTGTGAAGTTCAATTAATACGAATAGGTATGTTTTCAAACGTGAATAGTGTCGAAGCGTTCCAATTGAGGTTTTTAATTTATACACAGATTCGATTCAATTTAAAAATGCAGCCGCGATCGTACTGAATGGTTATAAGGTTATCTTAATAATTTTCACATTAAATTCAATTTACTCATCAGATAAATTATGTATATTAAATATTAATACATTGAAAATTTATTCTATGCGTTTAGAGGCTAGTTTTAATATATAGATAGCTGGTTGAACGTTTTTAATATAAATTGAACATTTTTTATTAATTTTTGCAATAATTTAAAAATTATTAAATGAATTTTAAAAATATGCCACTTTGTGTTAAAAGTCTAAATAGATTTATTTAATATGTTTTTTTTTTAAATATTTTATGTAAGTATATTTATGAGTATATTATTAGTGTATTCATAAGATTCAGTTTGATTTGATCTTTAGTGCTTTGAGGCTGCTTTCCATGTTATTTATTAGTATCTTTTATTTAAAAATTATAAAATAATATGAGGCCATCGTGGCGGAGAGGTACAAGCGTGGGACTGTGACGCGACAGTTATGGATTCGATCCCACTCGGGGAATTGTATTATTATTTTTATTTCTTCCCTTAGCTAATGTCTTAAAAAGTTAAGAGGCAGAGGAAACCCAGACAGGTTACCTCTGTCTAATCTGCTATATGCGAGATATTGCATGAAGCAGAAACAATTTTTTTACAGCACCAATTTTTTACTTTACTTACAGCACCTTACATAATTTCAGTGATCTATACATAGATATACCTACATAAAATACAAAACATAAAATCTATACTTATAATAAATCTGTAGAAAAGTCGTTTCTGTACATTGAAAATATTTAAGAAAAAATTAGCCAGGGTGTTAAAGGATAACTAACAGAATCCATTTCCAACATTTTTGGAATTTTTGTCTGTTTGTCTGTTTGTCTGTTTATGTGAACACGTATCACGTAAAAAGTACACAATAAATTTAAGCAACTTTTATACATAAAAATTACAAATAAATCAAGGTAGGTTTTAGT
>JAATLQ010032613.1:0-14830 GCA_013421005.1 Heliconius erato x Heliconius himera
AAGAATCACAAATATTAACTATTCCGATCCGTCCCGGAGGGTTCAGAGCCGAACGGCCGGAATCCACGGTAAGTGGCGGGTGCGGGGCCACTCACTATCCCCCCTTAGTTATAACCATCAGTAATGACTGGGTGTAACAGAGAGGAGGATAGGACGTCTACGATATTCTTTAGAAATATCACGAGAGAATGAAACGGACAGATAATGACATTTTATTTATCATAATATATTTTATTTGTATTTATATTAAACTTATTGTACATTTAATATTTATATTGTTACCTCTGAATCTCTAAAAGATCTCGGATTACTTACGATCACTACGAAAGAGTTCTAACTATATTAGACGTTCACGAGCCATACTAAAATATTAAAATTATTATTTAAATATTTTATTGAGTGTAGGGTGGGATGTCAGTTACAGTATCTCAAAAGAAAAAACGGAATTCTTTAATATCATATTGTTTGTCCATTTGTCTGTGTTACCAATGTTCTTTTTCTCAAGAACGGATGGATCAAGATGATATTAATATCAAATTAAATTAAATCAATATGTGCATATTAGACTGTAATCTGGGTCTGCATTTTCTTGCACTAAAATAAAGATTGGACTTCTTAGTCCACGTAATAGACGACCTATGCTAATATTGTGTTATCAAGTATATTATATTATATGAAGAAGAATATAATTCAAGAATTATAAATTTAAAAAAAAAGTCTGAAATTACAGTATAAATCAAAGAGAAATCCGCCACAGATTTACATTTACAGTTTACATACAAAATGACTGCATACGTTCACAAATTTAAGTTTTTTTAACTTTTACAAATATTGGGTATATTTGTAAAAGTAAAAAAAACTTAAATTTGTTTGTGTAAAAACTCAAAAACCTATATAAATAACTTAAAAAGAAAAATTAATAATTTTTTTTAATTAAAAAATTAAATAATTTTAATTTAAAAGAATAAAATATTAGTGAAAAATAAATAATTCAAAAATAAATAAACAATATTGTTAATCTTATTATAATAGATAAAAAAAAGTATTAATAATTATATAATTAATAATAATTCATTTAGGAAAAATCTTAAAACTTTCGTTTACAAATAAATTACTACCGAATCCTCATTGCTTGAGTCCAACTCGCACTTAACCGGTTTTTTGTACACATATTTGTATGATACATTGTAAGTAATATATTATTTCGATATACATTCTAAATTTTGTCATTGACCTTAGTAAGCACGCGTGAGAAAGTAAGCCTAAATATAAATGGAGTCTATCAAGTTACAATTCTTATTTAGGTTGTTTATTTCTACTGTTTGCCGTTTGATTTATTTGCTTTATATGTTAGACTTAATCTTGTATGGTAAATCTTCGTATCAGGGGAACCTATAGTACCTACAAACAGATGAATCGGAACGCTTCTAATATACTTAGAAATTTATTACTATTTCTAGAATACTTAGAAATTTATTACTCAATTATGACAGCTGAGGCCAGTCGTGGCGCAGAGGCATAAGCATGTGATTGTAAACACGACAGGTTGTGGGTTTGATTCTCACTTTTCAAATTCTGGAGGTATTACATGTTGAATTACGGAACTCAACACCGCTCTTTGTCTTGTTACCAAAGGAAATCGAATCGCGTCGTGTTTGTAGTCCGAGGCAGCGCCGCTGAACCACAACGCCCTCTTAATACACTGTATGCATATCCTCAAAGTCTACATAATTTTGTATGTTATATAATACAAGTTTCATTTAATATTTTGACATGGTTAACTTGTTAGGGAACATTTCTGACTTGTTTCGTTGGATCACTGCAGTATTTTACGTGATTGATGATGTACTCGTACATAAATCGTAACGGTAATACATTTTAAGGCATTAAGTAAAGAAATGGTATAATATGACACTGAAATAAACTTAAGTATATTATTAAATTAAATCAATCAAAATTAAATCAGCTTCACGCTGTATCAGCAGGGTAGGCAGAGGGAACCTAGTGTTAAGACACTCCGTTTCCCACTTTCTGCCGAATTCTAGAGGCATTGCGTGTTCAGTGGCAGACCTCAACACCGCACTTTGCCTCAACACCAGAGCAGAGAAATGGAAATATAAATTTAAGTAAATATTTCATCTCTTCGAATGGGGATCGAACCCACAACCAGTCGGTTTTACAGTCATACTTCTTGCCGCTGCTGCAAAGTGCTGTGATACAGCGTGAAGCTAATAGTACTTTTTATTATTTTTAAAGTGTTATTCCACACCTAAGATCGAAAAATAATTTTTAAGAAGACTAAGCTTAGTTACCAAGAGGCGCGACTTCAATTACTCTACGTTCAATTTTCTATACGTCTCTAAAAAAAATATTAGAACATACAAAAAAAACTACATCAATTAATAATATAATTTAAGTCCATCAAAACAACTCATATATTCCAATACTAAAATGTAAAAAGCACGTTCCATTTCATTATCAATACATCGTTTGTTCAGGCTGGCGGATAACGAGTGAATGTTTAATTTGCGTAAAACGAAACGTTGGCGTACTGTGACAAACAAACGTAGGTACTACAGTAAACAAATACATACATTTTCGTCCAAATTATATTATTGGGCGTTCCGTTTGACGTAGTGCTTAATTTTTAACGAGACTTTAATGTATTGATGGTTTGGAATGGACAAAAATATTGGTCTGTTGGCATTTGCAATATAAACATATTGTGAGGTTTTATGTTATATGATGTAATATGGTGAATGTATCTTGGAATGGAGTGTAATTTATTAATAATTTTATTTTTTCGCTCTGGCACCCAAGTAAAAGCTTGGTGTGGAGTTCCGCCACTCAACGCGCAATGCCTCGAAAACTTTGGCGGAGAGTGGGGAACAGAGTATCTTAACATTGGGTTTCCTCTGCCTAACATGCTGTATGCTGGACACAGCGTGAAGCTGATATTTTTATATACCTATAGTAAGTACCTTCAAGGCACATTTTCATAGAAATTTGTCTTTTTATTTGTCCTACGTAGTTTTTGTGTCAAGAAAATACGAATGTAAGGCACATCCATAATAAGAAGATAAGGATATACCTGTAATTACATAGCAGGGTAGGCAGAGGGAACCTGGAGCTGAATGCATAATGTTATGAGTTATGACACGCCGTTCCCATTAAGACCCGTCTGTTCCCCAATTTCCACCGAATTCTAGAGTCATTGCGGGTAGAGCGGCGGAAATCAATGCCACGGTTTGCCTAGTTACAAGAGCGAGGAAATGAAAATATTAATATTGTATTAAATTTTTTCAAATGAGAATCGAACCCACGACTAACACGCGACTGCGCTACAACGGGCCTTAAATTACGTGTCCGTAGATAAAATTGTAGCTCATACGATGTCCATGGAGTCAATGAATGTTGAAAAAAATATTTTTTGTAATTCTTAGGATATTTCTTTTTATACGATATCCTCAGGATATAACATGTAATAAAACTATACTACAACTAATACTTTGATTGACCAAAATGACCTCGTTCATTATGGTTTAGAATCATAATGAACGAGGTCATTCAAGTCCCCCGGCATAGCGTTGGACTGTAAGCATGACGATTGTGGGTTCGATTCCCACTAGAGAAATAAATGTAGGAGAAATAAATTATTTTCCTTTCAAGACAAAGTTCCCCCACTCAAATCACAATATTTCAAAAATTAGGCGCTGCTTTGGGAACGGAGTGTTTTAACACTAGGTTCCCCCAGCCTACCCACCTAGAGGATAGCGTGAGGCTAAAAAAAAACAACAAAAACAGTTCTAGCACATAAATATTTCTAGAAAAAAATCAAGTCAAAACACGGGTAATGCCCGTAATTTCGACTCAAGCTATAAATTGCCTCGCCATTGCGTGCCGTTTGTGAAATACAAGCGGTAGTCAAAAAAAAGACAAGTTATTGATCAAACGTCGCTCCGTACTAATGCTAGTTTTGCCGAAAGCTATAATAAAGTATAGTTATTTGAATTTTCTTTGGGGAAATTTTGTATTATGGACATTTTTATGGCTGTCGTACTAAAAATAGGGAGTTGGGTATAGTGGCGTAGCGTGGACTAATCTTGGCGTAAGCGAAATCGAATCGAGTCAAATCGCACCAGAGTTAAAAAAACTGTGAGTTTTTCCACAAAAGGAATTTTATCTTTTTCCTTTAAAATTTCGAAGGTCAGCAAAGAGAATCTAATGATACAAACCTCCATTTTCCTCTTGCCATCCTTGAAAGAAGGACTGGGCAGTAGAATCCAACTTGCTTGTGTGTTTGTGTGTGTGGCTGTAAACGTAACGATTGTTGGTTCGAATCCGTCTCGGGGTAACAAAACATTTAATGTTTTTATTTTATCGCTGTATGTCACTCAACACGCAATGCCTCTAGTATTCGGTAAACTGGGAGACATCATAATACTAGGTTCCCAGGTTCCCTCTGCTTATCCTGGCATATGCGGGATCTAGCCTGAACCTAAGCAAATAAAAAAACAACCTTCCAAATACATTTTGAAGTATTGCACTAAAGCCATTATGGCACAGTGAGACTGTAAACGCGATGACTGTGGGTTCTATATCCATTTACAGGATTAATTTACAGGAAAACTGAAGATCGGAGAGTCTTATCACTAAATTTTCTCGACCTACCTTGCTATACGCAGGATGCAGCGTGAAACTGAAAACAAAAAAAAACAATATAATTCAAATATTCAAATTCCTAACTAAATGTAATATTTTCTTACGTTTACCTATCAGGTTACGAACAGTTTTTCCATCAGTTAAATAAGACATCAGCGTTAAGCCGCGCTATCTAGTGTTCTCGCTATCAAATGTCCATTATCATTTGAAACTGCCACGCTCGGAGCCTCGCTGAATATCGATTAGAGATCGCGACAACTTTGAGAGCTGCTAGTAATAGGGAATAGACTTTTAAAACTAATGTATTCAACATTGGAGAATTATGGTGAAGTATTAAAGTAGGGTAGGCAGAGAGAATCTAGTGTAAAACACTCCATTCTCCAATTTTACCTGAATTTTGCAAGGCATCCCGTTTAGTGGTGGAAATTAACAGCAGGCATTTGCTTTGGTGCAGAGCGAAGAGATAGTTGAAAATAATAATAAATAACAGTTCATTCCTTCAAGTGGGGATCGAACCCACAACCGTCGTGCTACTGCTTTGTGCACCTGCGCCACGAAGGCCTTAACTTGACGATACAGTGTGAAGTTTTGATTTATTAAATAAAAAAAGTAATAATCTTGCTTGTTTCCTTAATATTAAGTTTGGTTGTTTCATTTTTAAGCATATCTCGAAGATTAGACGGATAATCCATAATATGGCCAAATATCTATACCTATATCTAAATCTATATCTAAATAAGGCCAGTCGTGGCGCAGAAGCTCAAGTGTCTGACTGGATCTCTACTCGAGGAAATGAAATATTTAATATGTTCATAGAAGCGTTTCATAAGATGTCAGTCATTTTCCTTATTTTTTTAATTGGAAACGCGGACGAGCTAACTTTATCTGCATGTGTTTCCAAGTGAGAATTCCATAGGGGTTTAAAAAAAAAATGAACCTAATGTTAAGACACTCCGTTCCCCACTTTCTGCCGAATTTTGGAGGCATTGCGTGTTGAGTGGCAGAACTCAACGCCGCGATGTCAGTCATTTTTCTTATTTTTTTAATCGGAAACGCGGACGAGTTAATTCTATCTGCATGTGTTTCCCAGTGAGAATTCCACAGGGGTTTGCACTCTATAATTCCTAAAAACACCGTTGATTATGTCATTTTGGATGTTTCTCATTTAGATATAGAGACAGATAATCTCATAAGGATAAAAAATTATTTTTTAACGTTACATAATGAAAATGCAATATTTTTTGTTAATTAACATAAAATTATTTACGTAAAATCAAAGAAAAATTTCCAACAATGGGCTGTATTGACTTCGTCATGGTTTACTTTAATTCTGTCAGCTTTAAATAAGTTTGTAAGCTCTTTCACCTGAACTCAATACTAATATTTGCTGTAAGTTAAATACTAAAAGTTTCAGCTTAGATTCAATACCGTAGGCCTTCTTATAATGTCGTATTTATTTTATGGTAATATTAAAATTAAATAATTGTTATTTAATCTTTGATTAATGAATAAATTACTATTATATAATATTTTTTTTCAGCTTCACGCTATATCACGCTTTGCTCCGACGAAATATTTTCATTTACTCGAGTAGGAATCGAACCCATAAACAGTCGTGTTTGAAATAGTGACACACTTGTGCTCCTGCGCCAAGACTGACCCCATATTATTATATAATAATACTAGGAATAATACTTATTTAAAAAAAAAAATGATAATCAAACACCATAATATTGCAAATCTCTTTTACTTCCCAATTTTACAGACGTCACACGTAACTCAACACCGCATTTGTCTTACTAGAGTGGGTTGAAATGAAAATAAATTAAATTATTTACTATCTTATCATCAATTAAAATAATTAAATAATTCATAAATATTCTACCTATACAAAATATCCTACTTTGAAACATCAAAACGTTTCAGTTCATAAATCAATCTGTAAACAAGAACAAGAAACTTGATACTATTGTTGGAAATTATCTCAAAATACAACCCTAATAAAGGCAATAAAGATAACGTGAATTATGTATTCGTTTGACTGGAGATGAAAGTTATCAATGAATATTTAAAATATGAGACCGTTTTAGTATAGTAGCACGGTGTCTAACTGTAAATACGATGGTTGTGGGTTAGTTTCCCACTCAGGGGAATAAACTATTTTAAATGTCACGTTCTGGTTTTGAGACAAAGCGAGAGTGAGAGAGTCTTTGAGTTAGTTCCTTCACTTAAAACGCAATAAATAGTACATAAATTGAAAGGAAAGCAAAGAACAAATACAGAGATTTTTTAACATTTTATACGGGTAAGGGTAGTAGTGAACCTATGTGTTAAGAAACTCCATTCTACACTTTTCAATAGAATATTAAGACATTGTTAATAGATCAGCGCAACACAACGCTGCGGTTTGTCGTATCAGAGCGGGAAGATACAAATTATAACTTTGTAATTGAAAATGAATGCAATTATTGATTGCTTAACCTCTAATGTCAATAAGTATGTGACATGTATAAGATTTCTGATCTTACATACGTATATAGCGATAAAAAATTGACTGACATTAAAGTAGTATTATTGTGTCATAATAATAATATACCACTTTAATATCGGTTAAATTTTAATCTCCGATTTCAGCTCTAAACCAATTACGAATTCTGTTACTTCGAATAAATGGTTTTCATTCGCTACATCGCAACGAAAGCTCAATATTTCCAGGCGACAAGAGAAAGACAGGCGTTATATCGACGGGATTTACGTGCTGAATCTGGATTTCACGGTAAATTATTCAATTTTAGAAAATTTTAAATTGTTGTAAAAATTAAAATAAATCAGCTTCAGCGCTGTATCCCGCACACAGCAGCGTAGGCAGAGAAAACCTGGTGTTGAGACACTCCGTTCTCCACTACTTTCATCTATCTAAGGTTTTCATCTTTTTAAATTAATAAAAAAACAATAAATTTTACAATATTTAAAAAAACCTTGTAGTGGACGTGTCTCAAAATTTGGGCGGAAAGTGGGAACCAAAGTGTCTACATTACACACACACTACGTTAGCTCTACCAAATTGTTATGTGTGAAAAAGAGTAAATGGAATTGAATAGTCGAGTCCATCGACAACAAAATAAAAATAGCTAAAATCAAAATATCATTCTTTATTTGGTTATTATCGATTATAAATACTTTAGGCCAGTCGTGGCGCAGCGGCACGAAGTGTGACTTCTAGAATTTGGCAGAAAGTGGGGGACGGAGTGTCTTAATACTAGGTTCCCTCTGCCTACCCTGTTGTGTGCATATACATATACAGGAGGGATACAGCGTGAACCAAAAATAAATAAATAAATAAATACTTTAACATAGCACATTCGTTCGTCGAAATTCAGTTATATACACTTGGAAGTAAACTTAAGCAATCCATATATTTCAATATAGGCACTCGTATTTCACATTAATTCAACCCTACAGTTCTTTTCAATACGTCACACCACACAAACCACGGGGCTTGCTAATGAAACCAACCCCTAAACCTTTGCCAAATCCTCTCCTAACTTAGGCACATTTTGTTTCCATGTAAAAAAAATCTACTTCACGCTGTATTCCGCACACAGTAGGGTAGGCAGAGGGAACCAAGTGTTAAGACAATCCCTACTTTTCGCCGAGCTCTGGAGGCATTGCGTGTTAAGTGGTGGAACTCAACGCCGCGTTTTGCCTCGACACCAGAACGTAAAAACGGAAATATAAATGTAAACAAATATTTTATTACCCCGAGTGGGGATCGAACCCACAACCAATCGATTTTACAGTCACACAGTAGTTTCCACGTAAAATTCCAATAACGGCACCCCCAAGCACCGGCGTATTTCCAAAGATTTCACCAATCGCCATTTCAGATTACAAATTACAAACTTTAACAAAATTAATTCACAAGGCTTTAATTTTCAAGGTGGAGACCATCTCCACCTTGAAAATGAAAGCCTTGTAAATTCTCAGTTGTTTTTGCTAATTGAATTTTGATGCGGTGTCAGTTGCAGACGAATTAATTTTGGAATATCTGACATTCTAGCAGATATCATGTTATTTAATACAACGCCAGGTTTACAGCGTACTGTTGGATGCTCTTGTGTATTCAGAACTGAGGCGTTTAGATGAAATTAATCCCTTTTGTTGGTGAAAACTTGATATGCTTGATAATAATCTCTTCTAATTTTAATGTAAAATCGTCGTGGTGTAGTGGAATATCGTCTGACTGTGTCTAACTGTAACAAAATTGGTGCTACGTTCGATTCTCGCTCAGGGGAAAAATTAATGTCAGTTCTTCGCGTGGGTGACAAAGCTCGGTACTAATAACTACCTCAATGTCTCGAAAATTCGGAGTATCGTGTTAAGCGAAATGTCTTAACTATATATTCTTCCTGGCAACCATGCTATCCGGTAAGTACGAACGTGAAGTTGATTTATTTTCAATGTAATGTTTTTAATATATAAAAAAATATGTTATATTAAAAATTGTAAATTAAAGTAAATAAGTAAGAGGCCATTGTGGCGCAGCGGCACAGCGCCTGATTATAAACGTCTACGGAGGTGAATTCGATGCCCACTCGAGGATATGAAAAAATAACATTTTCTCGTTTTGGTAACATAGCAAAGTGTGGCATTGAATTTTATGAATAAAAACATAATGTTTCAAAAACTAGACGCAGTATAGGGAGTATGTAGTGCCTTTACACTCTGTCCACCCTCCTATATGCGAGATATAATATCAAGCTTTAAAGTAAAGAAGAGGCCAGTTGTGGCGCAGCGGCACGAGGTGTGACTGTAAAACCGACTGGTTGTAGGTTCGAGCGCCACTCGAGGAGATGAAATATTTACTTAAATTTATATTTCCATTTCTTCGCTCTGGTGTCGAGGTTAAGCGCGGCGTTAAGTTGCCACTCAACACGCAATGCCTCCAGAATTCGGCTGAAAGTGGGGAACGGAACTCCGTTCCTGCCTACCCTGCTGTGTGCGGGATACAGCGTGATTAAAAAAATATATAAATCAGCTTCACGCAGCAGGGTAGGCAGAGGGAACCTAGTGTTAAGACACTCTTTTCCAAATAAAAAAAAAAAAAAAAAATAGAAAAAGTAAGAATGTAAGTCTTAACAAAATATATTATTTGGAACACACAAATGCACCACATCGCTTCGTCAATAGAAATTGTATTTTTTACTAACCAGCGCAGTACTCGTATATACGAGTATACGCCAGCTTTCACAGTTTGCCTTCAAAATACTACAGAAACTTGCTCCGACTTCCTTTGGCAAGGTGCCCGCGCTGTATAGTTACAATCGTGTTAGAAATGTTATTTATATATCTTACGTATTTGTGGTTAACTTTATGGTCTGACTTAATCAATTCTAGGTTTGCTTTATTTTGAAAATGTTTTTTTTTTGTATATTTATTTTTTTTAGCTTCATTGAGGCCGTCGTGGAGTAGATACGGTTGTGACTTGAACGCGACGGTTGTGGATTCGATCCCCACTTGAGGGAATTGAGTATTAGTTATTAATATTTTTATTTCTTCGCTCTGGCACCAAAACAAAAGCCCGGCGTTGAGTTCCGCCACTCAATACGCAATGCCTCAAAAAAATTGAAGGAAAATGGGAAACAGAGTGTCGTAACACTAGGTTCCCTTTGCATACCTACCTTGCTGTGTGCGGGATACAGCGTGGAGGTGATTTTAGCGTCACGCCTTATTACGCGTAAGGTAGATAGAAAAAACAAAGAAAACCTAATGCTTAGACACTATCGCGCTTTATCTTGTTATCAGAACGCAGGAATGAAAATCATTCTTGCCCTCCATTGGGAATCAAACATACAATGGTCGTGATTCCAGTCACACGCTGTGCCGCTGCGGCACGATGGGCAAGAGGCCCCTCTTTCTCCTCTGCCTAGATTGCTTATATGAAAGTCAAGATTATTAAATTAAATACATCTATATCAACAATACAGTACAATGGTTTAATATCTAGATAAGACCATCTTGGCGCAGTGAAACATTGTTTGACTATCACCGTGTGGGTTGTCGAACTCCATTAAATATTTTTTATATTTCTGTACGGCGAAAAGTTCCACCACATAACACATACCGTACGTCTAAAGTGATGGAACTAAACGCCGCGTTTTATCATAACAGGGTATGGAAATAAAAATAATGTGTACCTATACTAACTTAGAAAACGTATAAAAAGAGTCTTTCCTAAGTCTCTCCTAAGTGTGGAATAACACTTTAAAAATATAAAAAAGAAATTTAAATAAAAATGTATACCCATATAATCCTCCCCCCAGTGGACATCGAACCAACAATCATTATATTTATAATCAGGTGTTATAACAATGGTCTCACTTAATAAATATTTTACTCTAAACAATTCTCAAGAGATAATAGACCAATTATTTTAAATATAATTAATAGAACAAATTAAATTTTTGATCCACCGCCTACAATTAATTAAAGAATCGTTTTTGGCGTACCTATTGCTTTTTCTAATTAAATCTTTCGTTTGTGATTACAGACTTCTTTATTGAACAAAAATTTGTCTGAGAATTTAGAATCCCATTTTTGAATTCTTTATAATACAGTCAGTCAAAGTTACAGTGTATCAATTGCTGTGTAAGATAAGAATAACAATAATAAAATGAAATCAAATCAGCTTCACGCTGTATCCCGCACACAGTAGTAGGTAGAGGGGACCTAGTGTTAAGACACTCCTTTCCCTACTTTCCGCCAAGTTCTGGAGGCATTGCGTGTTTAGTGGTGGAACTCAACGCCGCACTTTGCGTCCCTGCGTCACGACTGGCGCTGGACTATATAAGAATTTTTTTTTTCAGCTTGACGCTACATACTGCACATTGTGGGGAACCCAGTGTTAAGACACTGTTCTCCACTTTTCACAAAATTTTTGAAGCGGAACTCAATATCGGGCCTGGGTACCAGAACGAAGAAAACTGACTGACTGACGTGACTTTTACTATCTCTAGAATGGACACATTACTCCGCTCTCTTCTAATCAAAACAATATCAGGGTATTGGTACCTAATATCACATCCTAATCTACTATGAAAAAAATAAAACATTATACATAAAAATAATGCAAACTAATTTGAACTCATAACACATCATATCCATTTTTTTTTAAACTTGACGTTATATTCCGCGTATACCGTACGGTAGGCAGCTCTATTTTCGCAATTTTTCGTGTTAAGTGGCGGAACTCAACGCCGCGTTTTACTTAATTACCAGAGTGAAAAAAGTGAAACAGTGAGTCAACCAGAGTGAAAAAATGAAAACAACTCATTTTCCTGAGTGAGCATCGAACCTATAACCACCAAGCTCAAGCTGCGGCACGACGGCCTCTTTTAACTCAATATAAAAGCCAAAATTGTTATAGTCAATTAAACAAATAAAAAATAACTGCGGTATGCAAATAAAAAATAGCCATTACGCGGAAACCTTACATCAATATGCCAAATTTCAAGTGAATGAACAATACAGTAACGATTTATATAAACGAAAATTTGTACTTTTATTGGTTGCACGAAAAAAAGTGTGAAAATTATATATATGGCTGTAAAATTTTATTGCTGGTTCGACTGTTTTCAGTTTTCACGCTGTAGAAACTGTTTGATGAATTCACAGAAGTCCACCTTCAAGGTTTACCAACGTGCGATGGAGTATATACATCTTGGGTACCAAATAAATGGATATAATCCGAAACACCTCTGCAGCATGCCTTAAGAGTTTTGGGCGTAAACCTCTGCTGCTTGGATTCCAATGTATAAAAGGAAAATTAAATCAGCTTCACGCTGAATCCCGCACATAGCAGGAGAGGAAACCTAAAACGCTCCATTCCTCACTTTCTGGCGTATTCTGAAGCCATAACGTGTTGAGTGGCGGAACTCAACGCCAATTCTATCAATTCTTTTTTGAGAGGGTTTGTTTAGACTAAAACAGAAATGGCGAAACGAACTAGATCTTTATAGGCTCGATTGGTGTACAATTGCACAAAATAGGCTAGAATAGAGGAAATGAAGATAGGCCCAACAATGGGTCAGTACAGGCTATCATAAATAAAAGACTGAGAGATGAGAAAGAATATTTGTATATTCTCGTAGTATTTATCAACATACTCTCTACAATTTTGCATTCTAAATTCTTTATTAATTAAATTTTAATATTTTTACTTTGAGGCCAGTCGTAGCGCAGGGGCACAAAGTGTATCTGGTTGTGAGTTCGATCCTCACTCGAGGAGATGAAACATTTATTTCAATTTATATTTCCATTTCTTCGCTTTGATGTAGAGGCAAAGCGCGGCGTTGAGTTCCGCCACTCAACACGCAATGCCTCCAAAATTTGGTGGAAAGTGGGGAACGGAGTGTCTAAACACTAGGTTCCCTCTGCCTATCCTGCTGTGTGCGGGATACAGCGTGAAGCTGATTTATTTTATTTATATATTTATCTATTACACGTCAAAAGACTAATATAATAGAAAAGTAATATGACCCGTAAAACCGACTGATCGTGAGTTCGATTCTCACTCGAGGAGATGAAATATTTCCTTAAATTTATATCTCCATGTCTTCGCTCTGGTGTCGAGGACAAGCGCGGCGTTGAGTTCTGCCACTCATCACGCAATGCCTCCAGAATTCATCAGAAAGTGGGGAACGGAGTGGCTTAACACTAGGTTCCCTCTGCCTACCATGCAGTGTGAGGGATACAGCGTGAAGCTGATCTGCAAGTAATCATTGACAGTCGTTTGGTAAAATAATGATGTCAATTGACAGACGACTCAGTCTACCACCACGTACGACCCATGCACTACTACAAAATGTTCGAAACGTCAGGTTTCAAAAATGTTCAAAAATAGTACTAAATTTACACGATAAATAATAATCACGAAAATCAAATATCTAATCAATGTAAAACTTTTCAAATCTGTGTGTAAATAAAGTTCCACTTGGATACATATCTTATACTATATAATCTACAAGTTCTAGCCGCCTAAGGTATCCGTCAAAGTTCCAATGTTTAATTAAAGTTGGTAACGCTTTTTAAATTCTTCGAGATAAGCCAAGACTTCCATTTCTGAGGGAATGTTAGGCGGAAAGTTTTAAATAACTCTCATGATCTGTCTTCATCATGGATGGAATATAGCAAGTATATTTTATCGTTTCGAAATATGTTAAATTTCAACAAATTTGATAGATTGTACAATAATAATAAAAAAACATTTTAGGCGCGGCGTTAAATTTCGTCGAAACACGCGATGTCTCGAAAATTGAGAGGAAAGTGGGAACTGGAGTGTCTTAACAATAACAAAGTAAACTACATTGAATTGTTGGTGAAGATTACCTTCGTAACAGTCTAGCTTAATTCGTAATTATGTTAAATAACAGTGATAAAGAATGACGTAATATTCAAAGAAATATTTTGAATAGGTTCTTCAGTCCGTTCGTTCGTTTATGTTAATAATATTTTTTTAAGAAACTTGTAAAATATTTAACTTTTGGGAGCAACCTCTAAAAAATTGTGTCTCAAGAAAAAAATGCTCTGACACTGTTTATAAAAATATCCCGCAGTATTATTTCATTACTTACAAGCGACACGTACCGACATTGCACTATTGCACCTGTATGTTGCATGTATGTATGTGCCAAGGGTATTTTAGGGTACATACCTCAAAATTCTTATAAAATAACTTTATTGTTTGTCCGTCTGTCCGTCTGTCAAGACTATTTTGTGCAAGATCGGTTAAATCGCCGTGTGATCCCGGCTTAGAATAGGATCACCCTGGTACTGGTGGTGTCGTAAGAGGCGACTAAAGTACGTGTGGTAGATTCACGTCGCCAGCAATGGCAACACGCATGGGCAGACTCGACCGGATCAATACCACTCCCGGCATTTAAAACCGGCGTTAAGTAGTGGCTTTATGCCACTGCGTTTCGCATTAGGTAATGCCGGGCTCCGGAGCCCAACCCCCACCCCTCCCTGGAATATGATAGCGGCACATAAAGACAAACTACCCCAGGAGGGTACCAGCTCCTCCGGTGCTGGAGAATCCCTCCCTGAGTCTCAAAACTCAGGCCGCCCTTCGAATTCTGGGGAGGGCACTGTACCGCGCAATAGACAGGGC
>JAATLQ010032614.1:0-14831 GCA_013421005.1 Heliconius erato x Heliconius himera
TATATCCATACCTATATTATAAATTCGAAAGTAACTCTGTCTGTCTGTCTGTCTGTCTGTCTGTCTGTCTGTCTGTCTGTTACGCAATCAGGGCCAAACCGCTAATTCAATTGTGATAAAATACTCATACAGAGATACTTGAGGGTCTTCGGATGAACATAGGTTACTTTTTTTCTCATATTTGTAATATTGTCAATATATACTAATATATTAAAATATTATTTAATTTGACAGGCAATTTATTCCGCCATGTTAATAACAACCGACCGTTGCTAAGCAACGGATTGCAAAATTTATTTGTTGTTATAAGCAAATGTCACTCAAAATGAGCTTGCTTAACGCATACATGGCGTGCGCTGACTCAACCTTATGAGATACATAAAAATAATGTTTTACAAAAATATTGTCCTTTAAATAATGTTTAAAAAAGTCCGCGATGGTATATGTTTATCTCTGAAGGTTGAGCAAAAGTTACCATTTTAATTAATTTACTTTATATAATATTTATCGGGTTTTTGTTGTATGTATTTTTTATAATTTGATATAGATCGTTATATATGAAAATGAATATAATAGTCACTTTTAGCATTTCATCTAGATTGAAATTATAGTTTATTGCATAACATTCTAATAAATCATTAAGGAGATGTCACTGATTCGAAATCGAAGGTTGACGGTTTTGTTAATTTTCATACATTTTCGAACTACAGTTAATTTTTATGTAATTATTTGCTGTTTATAATTAATTTATACTTTTCTTTGGTTCTTATTCAAGTAGCAGATTAGTTAGATTTTCATAAATTTCTTGGTGTAGTGTAAGTTGCGGCCCTGCGCGGCGTCGGCATAATATTACATAAGTTATTATTTAAGGAAAGAATTCATCAGGTTATTTCATCTCGGTTGAATGGTTATCTATACCGTTGTTATACACCTTATAAATTATAGTTTTAGTTTTTTGAGATTTTATTTGATATTGCTCGCAAAACTTATCATATTTAATGTAGAAGGGACTTTAGTTATTTCATATAGTATAAGGAATACGTGTAAAAGATTTTTCCCGGGTCAGCAAAATCGATCACTGAAAGTCCAATAAAAATCAGTTCAGTTATTCTGGATATTAGCTCGGGGAAATAGAAAGACAGGTAGAGACAAAAAATATAATATTTTTTATTGTATTTGAGTATTATGTAAATAACCACATGCACTTGCAAAAACATATCACAACACATTTAATTTTAATTCTTTTAAATATTTATTTTACTTTGATGATAGGTAGCTGGTTTTGTTTATTTTTTTTTTCATTTAAATTAGTTAGATATTTTCAAAAGCAATTTATAAAAATATCTAATAAGCATTCGTATAGTTCAAGCGGGCGAAGCCGCGTCCGGGTCCGCTAGTATATATATATATATATATATATATATATATATATATATATATATATATATATATATATATTCGAATTTAAAAAGTCTTAACACTAGGTTGCCTCTGCCTACCCAACTATGTGCGCGATATGTGCATGAAACTAAAAAGATGTTAACTAAAATTGAACAATCAAATATTACAAATTATTACATTATTACTATTAAACTACAGGATTTACACAAAGAAATGTTTTTATGTGAAAATTCTCAATTAATCGCCTTTGTAACCAAAAATACTTGTTAACTTTAAATTAATTTTGCCGTCGTTCGAACCTTTTGGCCTTGTCGTCGGCTTGCGGTCGCGATCTTTAGATTTGCTTTTAATCTTGTTTTTGTGTATCGGTTTTAAATTGACCCAAAATTATAGTTATAATTATTTGCTTTAGGATGCCATTCGAGGCAGTCATGGCGCAAAGGGACTGTACCTGAATATAAATGCGATAGATCTCAACGCCGCGCTTGTCCTCGACACCAGAGCGAAGAAATGGAAATATAAATTTAAGTAAATATTTCATCTCCTCGAGTGGGGATCGAACCCACAACCAGTCGGTTTTACAGCCACACTTTGTGCCCCTGCGCCACGAACTGGCCTCTACTATTGAATAGTTATATGTAATTTTTTTTTTTAATTTCCTCGATCTGTTAGACATAGCATGACGTCGAGTTCCGCTACATAATACACAATATATCCAAATTGGGCCGAATTTCCTCTGTCTACTCTGATTTGCGATAAAAGCTTGAAGCTGCTTTCACTATAGAATAATCCTGAAAATAGCCTCATCTCAACGTAAATTACACATTAGCCGGTCGCTGGACGCACCTGGGCGCTAAAAACTCAATTAACTATTTGCTTTGCATCTAGAACACATTTTGCTGAAATTAACAGATTTTATGCTGCTATCACAACGATATGGAGGGTACAGTTCCCTAAATTTACGCATTTAACGGTTTATTTCTTTCAATTTCCCTGTTCCCTGTATCCCGCACATAGCAATTTGACAGACAGTAGTTCAAATATACAATAGTTATCAAATAACTTATATATTTTTTAAGTCTTACAACTTTAAAGGGTAGAGGTAACCTAGTGTCAAGACACTTTATTCTCCGCTTCCAGAATTTGAAGCATTATACAATAACGCACATTTATGTGTTATAGAATTACGATATTTTTTTTTTACATTTTTACTGTAGCACGAAAATAGCAGAGTAAGCAGCGGGAACCTAGGAACCTATTATAAAGACACTTTCGTTCCGAACTTTCCGCTCAACTGTCAAGGCATTGCATGTTGAGTGGCGGAAGTCAACACAGTGCTTTGCCTCGTTACCAGAGCGAGAAAATGAAAATTTTAAATATTTCGTTCCCTTAAAAGAAAATCGAATCCACAACCGTCGCATTTACATCCGCACTAATACAATATTTTTATTTTTTTATTTGAATACACAAAAAATGTATATTCAAATAAAAAATGCAGATGGACATTTCTAAACTGCAGTGTCAATAAAAACCGTCAAGCGTTACATACTATATAGGCCATTTAAAAGAAAAGTGTCACGAATCATATCAAAATCCATAAATTTAAACCGTAGTAATAAAACTCGCTAGTTTTAGTAGTTAGTTTTAGTTTAAAGTTTCTAGATGATCGTGGCGTTATGTGAGTTGAGCCAGGTTCTTACTGTCGCTAGTGGTGGTGGGTTCGATTTCCACTCGGGGAAAAAAGTTATTTTCATCTTCTTTTTAGGTGATACCATGAATACGATTTTTTTGTTTTCTCTGTTATATTTGTAATATTGTACTACTAGCGGCTCGCCCGCAGCTTCGCCCGCTTAAACTACATGATTATTGATTTAATTAACAGAATTGATTGACAACTATAATGACTTCTAATATGATTTTTATTACTTTAATCTGTAATATTCTAATACGATTGATTTTTGATTGGTTTGAATTAAAAAAGTACGACCAACGTTGATATTTGATATTTGTAAAAATGTACATAAAACTAATTATTTATTATACGTATTATTCTGTAACATTACGTTCTTTTTATCTATGTTATGTACGTCTCATCATAATTTTAAAACTCTGTTAAATGTGCTGTGTCCCTGAATAATTGAATTTACTCTTTCAGATATAGCCTTAAATGTTAAATTATTGATTTGAAGGATTCATAATATTCTTTGTAAAATAACTGTAATGATTGCATATTAACTTATTTGCTGTTGATATTAAAAAATTTTTTGCCGTGTGATCTCGGCCTAGAATAGGATCATCCTTATGATACTTATGGTGTCGTAAGAGGCGACTAAAGTACGTGTGGTAGAGTCACGGCGCTAGCAATAGTAACAAGCATGGGCAGACTCGACCGGATCATTAGCACCCCCGGTATTTAAACTGGCGTGAAGTAGTGGCTTTATGCCACTGCGTTTCGCATCAGGTAATGCCGGGCTTCGGCGCCCAACCCACCTTAAAGGCCGGCAACGCACCTGTAGCTCCTCTGGTGTTGCACGGTGTCGTGGGCGGCGGTAAACACTTACAATCAGGTGACACGAACGCTCATTTGCCTTGTCTTTTCCATAAAAAAAAATAAACTCCTGTACAGTTTTTAAATTAGTTACATATATTATTAGCTTAATGTACAATTGGTAAATATTTAGTTATTACAGAGTACGCGTAGAAACGTGGTTTTTAGGCATTTTTATATAGGTTTATTTCAAACGAGCGAACGAACCGAAGAATCTATGTATTTACTTATTATTTCTATAAATTGGTCTTTATCTCTGTATTGAATTAATCACGACTTATACTTAACTGTTATGATTTATGAAGGTAACCTTCACAAATAATTCAATTTTGTTTACTTTATTGTTTCTACTTTGAACAATAGTGCTTTAAAAATATATATTTTTATCTACAGTCATTTAACCAAGACGTTACGAATGTCATTCTTTAGCCAAGAATCTTACCAGTGCGATTGCTATATAACAGTCGCAGGCAAACTAATGCCTTGAGTTCATTCAAATGACGAAAACCTTTTTTTTAATGAACTGTTTTTTTTATGTGCCAAACTTTAAATGTTAAATTGAATAAAAACAAAGCAATTGGTGAAAGTTTTAAGTAAATCGGCTGAGTACTTTCGGAGATTAGCGTGACCATACACTCAGACCGACAGACAGACAAGACATTAAAAAAATATATATTTGCTTTCTATTATTCTTTTTAAGTATCCCTCAATCCATTTCTGTCAAAATTACTAAATGTGCAGATAAAATATTTTTCCTGTTTAAGAGATAATTCCACTTGATTCCTACTTTTTTCTTATATTAATACAACTGTAAAGTCATAGCAAAATTTTGCTAAAATTTGAGAACAGTAGGTATAATGTAAAATCATAGTACAAATAGTAATAATGTAATAAAGAAAACTAACACCGCAAGGGAGCACAGGCGTCCACGTGCCGACAAAATTAATGTAATTTACATACGTAGTGAGCTCCGCTAAGCTAAAAAAGGCAATTGTTGAAATTTTAAATTATTTTTTTTCATTTATTTTTGGTACATTTAGCATATTTAATGCAATTTGCTGTTTGATACTATGTACACGGTGTTGAGTTCCGCCATTTAACAATTGACATCTTGAATTCACACGTAAAGGTCTTGGTATTAAGTTCTTTCTGCATATCCTGTAATGCATCCCGCATTAGGCACGAAGCATAAAGCTGAAAAAACTACTGCTTCTTTCCAGGAATTTTAGGAAATCTAAGCACGTTCAATAGTTTTGGCTGTGCGTTGTCTGTCAGTCATTCAGTTTGTAACGGAAAAGACAATTATTCTGCGGAAAGCGGAGGACGGCGTGTTTTGTCACTGGGAGTTCTCTACCTACATTACTATGCGTGAAAAAGCATAAAGTTGCAAATATATTCTACTTTTTAAAGAAATTCTTGTTATTATTTAAAATACGTATAAGCTTATAATTTGATTGTACATACCGTATTGAACTCACGTCTTCGTGCATAACGCACTTTTTTCGAAAAATTATTTAAGAATATATCTATGATATTTTTCAAAACTTAGTAGCTGGCAGAGGAACCTATGTTAAGACACTCTGTTCCCTATTTTTCCCCGAAGAGACATTTTAGAGAAATTTCGTGATAGCGCTCGTAAACGCTGTGCTTCGTCAAAAGAGCGGGAAAATTAAAATAAATAAAGTATAATCGTACTCATAGTTAGAAATTGAACTAATGACAGTCACTATCCCACTGCGCCACAGCCTCAAATATATAATATTTAATTAAATATTTGAGTTTATAATTTGAATATAATTGATTGTAAATATAGACAATTGGACATGAACAAATGAGTATTATGAGTTTAAACAAAATATCACATTCGTAATCATTTCGGTTATAATTTAATTTGCTAAAGTTGGATACCCTAGTTAACCTTAGTTTGCGTAGTCCGCTAGCCCGACCCCGATGTGTTTCTATACAAATAAACTAATTGTAAAATATAGCTATATTTAAAAGTTACTGAATGTTTTTTTTTATAGCTTCACACTATACCCCGCGAAAATATAGTGATTTTTTACTAAGACACTCGAGATCTATGTAAATGATGAGACTCAGTACTGTACGCTTTTTGAGCTTATCTCGACAACAAAATGAGAAACACAATGTTAAAATACTCCATTCTCTAACTTCCACTAGTTTTTGAGATATTACGAAAAACGGGAAAATAATAATAATATACCGAATTCAGCAGGAATTCGAGATGTTGAACTCAGTAAGGAACCAGTACATTACTGAGTTTTGCAACATGTTCAATTTTACCTAAATACTGGACACAAAGTGTCGTGTGGTGGTACTAAAAATACATTGTAAATTATCGTTCCCCCAAAAAGTTATCGAATTTACAACCATAGAGTTTACAGTCAGATACCAGAGAGTGCACGAGAGTAAGGCACCACTGGGCCTCGAATGCCTCATGAGAAATTGTTGTTAATAATGAATAAAAAAAACATATTCATTTCTAAACTAAATACATTATAATAATAACTAAGCAACCTACAAATGATACAAAATCTGTACTGTAAACGTAAACAATGTGCCACATAACTTTGTTTATTTATCATCACATATCTATGAATGGGTTAACACTAGTAATTGATGTTAGCCTTTCGTGAGCGTACGTTCAAGACACTGCATTTCCTACGCACCGCCCATTTTAATTATTTTTATTTCAATCACTTTTTTCTTAAATACGTCAACAAGATAAAGATCAATATCATGTATACATTAATAATATAGTTTTAATAGAACGCAGCCAAAGGCTTTGGATAAATCACATAACACTCCAACAGCATTCTTCAACATCTCCCATGCGTCATCAATGTGCTTTAGTATTATTTTAGGAAATATTACATAATGCTCACTATCAATATGGAGTGATTTGTTGTTATTTAAGAAAATTGTGAGATGAATTGTCAGGACCTATAAGTAATTCTTCAATCACTAAATTTTTTACCAGGAACCCCGCATAATTTAAAGAGTTCCCGACTGTTAATCCTAATAATCTATTGGGCTTGTTTATTTTCTTTTTAGTTTTATGCAGTCGAGGCTTTTGTTTTTATAAATATTTTTTTTTATTTTAGGTATCTATACATGTAAATATCTATTATTGAAGTGTCTATCTGTCATTTAACAATAATCATGTTTTTTCAAGTATATATATTATCAGGTTATTTACACGACACTAAGATATACACTAAAACAAATATTTTTGTCTGTCTGCCTTTCGTTTATCCGGCACAATCTTCGGAATAGCTAAACCTATTTTTCTAAGGACTTTCAATGAAAGATAAAGGAGGTTGTATGGCAATATTTATAGGATTTTTATCATGCAATACTCACGGGTTCGGGATTTACGTGTGAAACATCGCGATTGTCGTGCGCCCCTGTAACTACCGCCTACCGACATAGGTATAAAAATAACTAAACATTTTTCTACTAAATACGATAACTTTTGCGAACAAAATCAAATAAAATCCCAAAATGTGTAAGTTACTATTTATTAAGCATATTAAAGATAACCATACTAAAATAATTGAACAATATTCCCTAAACACACCTAAATAATATTAAAGAAATATTCGTATTATATTGTTCAAGGAACGCCTTGACCGCTAGTTTACATAAATAAATAATATAATAATATTATAACATAATACGTTGTTATTGGTTTATTACAGAAAATCATACTCTTCTACTTAAATAGTCGGTAGCCTGTTCAGTGCCATCATCTCCTTCAAAACTAGTATTAATACTAGAAGGGCTGTAGTTAGACGTTAACTTAACTTTGTATTAAGAAAAAAAAAAATGTTGTTTGCAGTTATTTATTATACGTGTATCAAAAATTAAATTAAATTAAATCGGCTTCACGCTGTATCCCACACACAGCAGGGTAGGCAGAGGGAACCTAGTATTAAGACACGATTATTTATAGAAGTTCTATAGCTCTTTCTATTATTTAGACATTTATGTTTACTTTTTATGCTTAAATTCAAAACTTTAATATGTTTTATGAAAAAAATATCTATAAATATAAAAAGATAAATGAATAATTAAAAAAATATATAAATCAAATCATTTGTAATTTTGTAACTCTAATACTTGATTAGCGCGTTTCCACTTATGCCATTGCTTTTTAAAATGCTCGATAGAGGTTTTGTTAAACAAAACTACAAACGTATGGAATACAAGTCTAAAGTTAAATAAATAATCAAAGACGAGTAAGAGAGGTACCACTAGGCTTATCGACGTTATCATATCACACAGAATTGCAATTCCCACTAGTGAAAGGGCACGAGAGCTTCCCGTCCGAGATATTTTCTTCTTGCAACACGAAATAACCGATGACATTACTTTAAATACCACCATCATATTCAAAAACATTAAGAAATAAGCTCCAGCAACCATAGGTTCCATATGATACCCACTTCCTTGTATTACGAAAATAGTTGGTACAACAAGTTTGTATATAATCAAATCGATCGCTAGTGTTCCGTAACTGAACGCCGCAGCTTTTCTTTTCCCATAACTAATTTTTCCTGTTACAAGTAACACTAATCTGGTATAAGCCAAGAGAGAAGCGCAAAGTGTCCAACACATGCTCGCATGAAGTAGGATGAAAGAAAATTCATAAACTGGGATGCCCCAATTTAAATAGATAATACATAAATGAAGAGTTCCGATGACTATTTGATGAATATTTATAAAGTTTTGCAATGATCGCCACTTCGAATCTACAGTCCACACTAAAATTAGAACAATTGAGCAAAATATTGATAAAATCACAGCAACAACTGCTGACTGATCGGTCATTTTAAAAACACTGTGCTCCAACTGTGCTAATTAGAATTGCTCATTTTTTTTTTAATAATTAATTACGTGTTTATCGCGTAGATTAATTTGTATTATGCAAAAACCAACTTGATTTTAGATTGATATGTTCTGTTAATATTATAAATATAGTTTGTATGATAAGTTCTTTTTTGTGTCCTATTACAAATACTAATTTAGAAAAATAAGCTAAACAGTAGGTAAATACCAAAGGGATTACTCGTATACGTAAAATTTTTGTTTTTCTTTTTTATGTATATTATTATTTTTTTATATATTAAAACCAATTTAATATTATGCATAATTATAGTAAAGTAATAGTAGTCACGAAAGGCAAAATCTGCAGTGGCTACGTGTTATATACAAACAATTTATAGCTCTCCAATCACGTAGTCGACGAATTACGACTGTCATAAACGACATAACTCCGACAACGTATTGGGCTACCGAGATAATTGATTTTGATTTGAACTTGTGTTACCCATTTTTTTTAACAATATCTCCAGATTTTTGTGGGATAGATCAACATAATATTTTTAGGGTTCTGTATCTCAAAGTAAAAAACGGAGTAAATTTATTGGATCGCTGTATTGGCAGATGGACATCTGCTTGTCTGTAAAACCAAAACTTATAGGGTGTTTCTGGTGAAGAGAAAGTTCCTTGAAGAGAATTATCAAATTTGACAATAAGTGAAAACATAAAATACTTATAAAGCTAAAAATAAAAAAATAAATAATGGAGTTTTATATTCAACTTTAAATTAATGGAATTTTACATACAGCTCCGTAGTGCCAATCGATGGCACATCACACACAGCTTTGGTTTCATACATCTTGTAAACTTACTGCCATTAGCAAATGCGAAGCATATCAAATTTGGTACTGGTCTTTAAGATCCTAAGAAAGACACAACAAAGGACGTATAACCGCATCTAGGTATTTTAAGGGGCAAATTGCCAAAGCAAGGTCCAAGCATATCACTGAAATCGGGAAGCAATTTATGAGCTACTCGTCTGGAACTCATCAGTTTTGAATTCTCTCAAAGTCTGCACTTCGCAACTTTAGCCAGCTTAGGAAATTACCAGCATAGGAAAGCCAGCCAGCATAGGAAATTACATCTTGGTTGATACGGCGAAAGGGAAAGCCGATCTTCTGGGCGCTTTCTTTGCCTCGAATTTGACTATGGACGACAAAGGAACACCGCCACCGACCATCCTATGGTGCCATAGCTCTTGGCACCGGTTCGGATTGCCTGGAGTGAAATTGCTAATAAGCTGTAAGGCGGGCTCTGTCTTCTTTGGACATCCACAAATCTAGCAGGCTAGATGGCATCTCTCCTTTAGTGCTCCGTCCATGAGCTGCTGTGCTGACACCGGTGCTAATGCCTTGTTTTGTTGGCGTAGGCCTTTTATTCAGTTGGCGTAGTCCCAAACTCGTGGAAGACCATTCGAAGAGCTTATCCACCCGCACCCATATGGATGCACGCACGCCACTAACTATGGCAGTGTTACCAGATTATCGATACAACATGTGTACCTTCAAAAAACACGTCTATCTCCACTTTGGCAACGTACCTGTAGCTTCTTTGGTGTTACACGAGGTCGTGGTGGCGGTGATTACACACCTGCAGGTGACCTGTACGCATATTTATTTGCCTTGTCTTTTCTATAAAAAAATTAAATACTTAATATTTTCATTTCCCCGCTGTGATAACGAGTTGAGTTTTACTACGCAATACGCAATGCTTCGAGAACTTGCTAGAAATTAGGGAACAGAGTGCTTAGACATAAGAAACACTAGAATCCCAAGTTCCCTCTGCCGACTCTACTATGTACAGGATACAGTGTGAAACTACACTAAAGAAATATTATAAAGTGCGAAGACAACTTTATTATTTTCTTCTAAAGAATACAAACTTAATTTTAAGCTCTTGGATTCAGAAGTATGAAAAAAATTAATTAAGAAGAGGCGACTCGACAATTACAAAAGTATGGAGCTTTTATTATATTAACAATCATCCCGGTAGTTTTATTTCCAAGATATTTTAACTGAAAGATGTAACTTTTCTAGTTAATTGCTCACTTTCTACATAATTGTTTTTATTATTTGAATTAAAATTATGCTGACTTTTTATACTGGTTGTGAGAAAGCGTTATTGTGATATATTTTTTGTCAAAATTTGTTTGTCTGACTGCTATTTGTTTTTTTATTGTTTTATCTATATTTAATATTTTTAAAGTCGTACTCCACACTTAGAAAAAATATATTTTTTTAGAAAATTATTAAAAACTCTATTGAATTAAAATTGGCCTCTTTTAAAAAAAGTTTTTTTTATGAGATGTGTATTTTGTTAACTATTTCTAAATTACACAGGCTTACAGGCAAAAACTCCACACTAAGTTTAGAAACATATTTTAGAAAACTGTTTTTTACATACAAAGCAGGACTTCAAAGCTACGCCTCTTAGACACCATCCAAGTGCCTTGACTAGCAAACTAAAAGTTCATATCAGGCTACTCGTAAGGCGAAATTTTTATATTTACTATTTACATTGTTAACGTCTTTTGAAGAACTACGTCTCTTTTTATATTTCAGCATATACAACAGTGCTTAGAATCATTCTAATCTATAAAAAATACTTACACGTTTTTTACCTAATAGAAAGATATCGAAATATATAAAAAAATAAATGTACGCCACAAAATATTTTATAAAATAAAAAGGAAAGAAAAATCAAAGTTGATTGACCCAATAAATACCTAATCTTGTAGGCACCCGTCAAGTTTGAGTTTGAAGTATAATTCCGAATGGGTTCTTGTTCATAATATACAGCTAATTAGCAGGAACGCAGAAATTGGCATTGGCAATGAATTCTTTCACATAAGCATTTTAAAATTTGAATATACACTTTAAGTTATTAAAGACATAAGAATTGATAAATTATTCCGAGATCGTGGTAGCGTAGTGGTATATCATTGGACTGTAAACGAGACGGTTGTGAGCTCGATTCCGACTTGGAGGAATAAATTATTTTCATTTTCTCGCTTTAGTAACAAGAAAAAAAGTAAGCTCAGCTACTCAAAAGGTTATGTCTCGAAAAAATGCGTGAAAAGTGAGAAACTGAATTTCTTAACACCGAGATCTCTTTGTCTACCCTGCTATATGCGGAATGTTGTATCTTACTATTAAAAATGTTATATGAAATATTTTTTTTTATTTATTTCTACCAGTTCGTAGTTCTTTCTTAATCAAGTTTTAAAATAATTATTTTAAAGCATTTTTTTAGACTTCATTTTAGAGTTTACGACCATTATAGCGCAATGCTATAGTTGTGTTCACATGGGATAATGATTAAATTAAAATTATATTTACTTACTCACCACATTTACCAGATAAGATAAAATGTGACGTTGTGGTAAAAAGTATTAAGCAGATAAAATGCGTTTTATATTATTTCTTTATACTACGATGGTATATTAAGTCTTAAATATTATTTATTTAACCAAATATACAAACATTGCTATATCCTACAGTTATTAGTTTTTTTTTCAATTGGTTTCATTATTTATTAATTAAAATAATCGTTAACAAAAGCTATATTTTTTATAAAAAAAATCTACATTTATTATAAATGAACCTATTAATATAACGGATTTAATAATATATCTTAACAAGGGATCTCTAAAACCTCAATTCAAGCTGCTGAGTCACCGGAACGTGAGGTAAAGTTCGTACGTGCTAAAAGGGACATTCAATCTTATATTAGGGCAGAAGTATCTACATTGTGGGATGCTATAGTGGCCCAGTTGTGGAGTACTCGACTGCAAGCGATGGCTTTAAGCTCAAATTCTATTTTACTTTTGGTATAACAATTCATTTACTCGATAATAAGTATTAATTTTGTGTTATAATAATTTAAATATACAACATTTTAAGGTATACGATCATATTGTCTAGTGCGCTAGAAAGATATTTTTACGTACGTTAAAGGAACCACGGAACTGTAGAATGGCCTAACTGCGGCAGTGTTTGGAGGTCGATATGACATGGGTACCTTCAAAAAGCGCGTCTATCTCCACCTTAAAGGGCGGCAATGCACCTGTAGCTCCTCTGGTGTTGCACGGGGTCGTGGGCGGCGGTTATCACATACCATCAGGTGACCCGAACGCTCGTTTGCCTTGTCCTTTTCCATAAAAAAAAGTCATGGGCAATTTTGAAGCATATTTTGTATTATAAAAAGAAAATTAGAATATATTTCATACATCAGAAATATAAAAGTCAGCCAGAAACAGCTTAAGCAAACATAAATTTTATGCTCTCTTTTGGCAACATATTAGAAATCTCATCGTACATATATGTCTTCAAAGTAGAAGCTCTTAAACGCTTCTGCGTAAATGCTGATGACAGTTGCATGCATATGCATTTTCATATTTTTCTTTAACTTTTTTGCCTTTGCTTCAAATATTGTAGCAGTAAATAATACAAATATTTGTGCGGGTGTGAGAATTTAAGTTAATATAGAGTTTAGAAATTTAATAATAAGTAATTCAAATAGCAATTTAAGGTTATATGTAAAAGAAGTTATAAAATTTATTTATTCATTATATTTATCAGAGATCAAAGAGATTTAGAGGGTAATACAACACAAAATTATAAGAAAAGAAGTTTGCGATATCAACCATTATTTATTTGACTACATAACAAATTTATATAAATTCATATATTATATAATTACTTATATAATATTAACATTATTATCTCTATATATAATAAGACAGTAAAAATATTTTCTCTGTACATTTAGTAATTTTGACTGAAATGGATAGAGGGACACTTAAAAAGAATAATAGAAAGCATAAAGATTTTTTTGAATTTCTTGTCTGTCTGTCTGTCTGTCGACATATTTTTGTCCGCATTTTTCTCTGAAAGTACTGAACCGATTTACTTGAAAATTTCAGCAATTGCTTTGTTTTAACTCAACTTAACTAATAAAGTTTAGTTCATCAAAATCGGTTTATTAAAAAAAAAGTTATCGTCATTTGAAAAAAATATCAAGTAAATACAAAAATTTTTTGGTTGGTTCGTTCATATAATATATGTAACTAATTTAAAAACTGTACAGGAGTTAATATGCAATTATTACAGTTATTTTACAAAGAATATTATGAATCCTTCAAATCAATAATTTAACATTTAAGGCTGTTTCTGAATGAGTAAATTAAATTATTCACTGACATCAGCACATTTAACAGAATATATTATAAAGGTAATAAGAACATAAAGTTACAAAAATATATACGTGTAATAAATAATTAGCTTTATGTATATTTTATAAATATCAAGTATCAACAATGGTCGTATTATTTATTTAAAACAATCAAAAATTCTTTGACGATAATGTCGTAAAAAAATCATATTAGAAGTCACTATACTTGTCAATTAATTCTGCTTATTAAATCAATAATCATGTATTTTAAGCGGGCGAAGCCGTGGGCGAGCCGCTAGTATATAATATAATTTATTAAAATTATTTAATAATTTATACTTAAACAGCAAAAAGAAACATATAACATAATATTGAAAAAATAATAATTTAGTACTTATCTTTATAATGTCCGGCTGACCACAAGAGAAGAGAGCTACATTACTTAAACACCAGTATTTATACTGATCAAATAATCAACAAATAATAACAAATGTCAATTGATAAGATGGCTGTTAATTAAATATTAAATAATTATAAAATATTATCTATGGTAATAGTTATATACACATGAAAACACAACCTATCGAAAGACATAATAGACATCATATTCGGAAGGACTCTGGTGAGGAATTCGGTTGCTGGCCCGTCGTGCTGTGTAGTGTGATACATACTAATAATCAAATCATGCGATGTCCAAGTCGATCTATTTGTTTAAAACGTAAAATATTTTTAATATTGGCATGATAATAACTACTGTAATAACTTAAGACAGAAGGTCCTTTAAGTAGAGACTAAATAGATTAAC
>JAATLQ010032615.1:0-14836 GCA_013421005.1 Heliconius erato x Heliconius himera
ATAATAGCTCTACGTTGGTCACCAACTCTTTGTTTAGAAACTTGCATATTAGGGAATCTCTTTATGAACTCTGCATGTAATGGTGTAAGATAAGCATTTGTATTTATAGTTTCTAATGATGTAAGTATGAAGTATGTGCGTACGATAAATATGTTCATCTCAACTGACCATTTTTTCCGAGTACGCGAGCTTACCGCAGCGGATGCAGATAAATTATCCATGTAAGGACTCTGCACAACGTCTACGGTAGAATGATTTGATGAAACAGAAGATAATGAAGATGATGGTATATAGAGTGAAGATGAAGGTGATGTATGAAATGCAGTAGGTGACGATGAACATGATGATGATTCGGCTGTAACATATTCTTCGACTGGAGCCCGCCTGTTCAACTCCTCGTCGCCGATGGTCCGCATGCAGAGACACCCAGCATCGGCTCCAGGTGCGCCCCGGCGACCCCCGGGAAGCGGCCGTAAATTTTACACTCTTTTGTCCATTATTCATTAAAAAGGGTTTTTGGAAATTGTTAGTTTAGGAAGGGTTAGCCCAGATGTTATTGGCATTTATAAAATGTTATCTGATAACTTATTTATCAAGTTAATTTGGCAAGATGTTATAGCCTTATGTTCGTATCTCCTTCCTGTAAGCCCCACCACCGCGACAAGGTCAATTCCCGTGGGGGGTTATTATTATTATATATGAACACTCACACAAATGCAATTCTCAGCTTAGACCTCGAATGAATGAATGAATGAATGAATGTGTATAGTGACTGCAATGTACGGAATATTGAAATGTATGGCATATGATTTTAAATATCTAACTATGTAAATTTACGTCTTTTCAAATAATTTTAAATGAATATATCGAGTAGGAGCATGTAATTCAAAGTAATTCCACCAATATTTGTTCTCGTATTCAAATTTGCAATCACCGCGCCAGCGTCAGCACACGCAAGTTCATTAATCTGTAACTCAAAGTTTAATCTTATAAACATTTTATATTTACTTAAAATGTTGTATTTCGCCAAAATTAAAACAGATTTGCTTCATATCAAAATTTTAATACAACTTTCTGACATTATCAAAATTAGTATAAAATTAATATTCCGTAATATAAAACATCAAGAATTAGAGATCAAACTGTAAGTTTAATTAGATAGCGCCACAACAAAGCCTTCTTGATTGATCGGTAATTCGGAATAGGCTTCTAATAAATTAGTTAAAATTCTTGTAAATTCACAAATGCTAGTGACAAAGAGACTTGGGTTGTAGCTGCTGTGGTATAGTAACACAGCATTGTAGGACCTACTATAGTAGACTAGTGTAAAAATAGGAACTCTAAAGAGAGTAAAAATAATATTATATTTAAGCATGTTTCTAACATAGCCTGTGTTTTTTTTAATTCATATATTGCTTCTATGGATGATTTTTTTAGCCCTAAACGGAGTGGTAATTTACTTTGGTTATTCTGAAATCTCTTTTGAAAATCTTATTGATAAAAATTATAATTTAATTATATAATATATTCAGGTTTTCGATAAATTCTAAATGAGGGTATAAGTAATGCAAGCAACCAGTTTTATGCTATATCCTGCATGCAGCAGGTTGGGCAGAATGTACTTAGTGTTGAGATTCATCAATTTCCGCCCAACTTTTTTGTAATTAATTTTTCCCAATTAATTTTATTATTTCCACCAATTATTTTTTTCGCCGAAACATTCCGTTGTGCGACATTGCATAAGAGTGATAGATCTCAACTCTGCGCGACGAACTGAAAATAACTTATTTCATAGAGTGGTTATTGAACCTACAACCATCGCGTTTATAATACATACACTGTACTGTTGTATGACGTTGGCATCACGACGGCCTCATATAAATAATATGTTACATATTTTTCAAGAAAACTAAAAACAAATAATGGAAAAGAGAATAAATGCACCTTCTTTGCATCCATTATGGAAACGCAAAATTGCATTTTAATAAGTGATTCATTTAAAAAGTTTAATCGAAACCTGCGTGTATAGAAAAGCGTTTATAATTGTTGTTGTAATTGCATTGTCGTGCCTCGTACTAGTAGCGGCGGTCGGTCCACACTAACGCCGTGATTTAGTCTAACCGCTAATTAAATCGTTCACGTCGAAATAAATCATAAGCCACGAAGAACAACGCATTCGTTTTAGTATTTAAATTTAGTTTTAAATTTAAATTTTGTTGAATTTAACTAATTTAACTACATCATAATATTATTACGCTGTTAGATTAGATGAAGCTTCTTGTTTTTATATGAATTTAAAAAAAAACATAAAATTTTGTAAATAAGAGGACTTAAACTTATTCTTGTAGTACAAATATATCTACAATTTAAACACTTTAACTTAATAAACTATGTACATTATATGTAATATGATAAGTATATATTATATACCTACTTATTAGGCTGAATTTTTTAAAATATATTATTCCATCTGTGTGTAAAGTGTTTTATCAACACTGTATTTCTAGAGTTTCAACGTTCGTAGCAATAGAAGCAAGACCAACGAAGCAGGTAAATAAATAAAGTACCATATTATTTTACTGTCAACGATTTCCTTGTCCAAGATAAATGTTCTTACATTACATACAGAGGAAACACTTCAGATAAAAGGATACTGCAATTATTTTTTCAGTCAGAAACATACTAAAATGAGAGATTGAAACAAGTCGGCTTAACGAATCTCGCATTAAAAGAATAAACGGTACAGAAAGTTGGTGAACAGCCAAAATTGCATGTTTCGTGGGTAAATATGAGTACACATCTCATAATATCCTTTCACATTCAATGTTCACCACTTACGACTATGTTAAACGTAAGTTATATTTCGCGGAATGGAGCGACACTAAATGTAAATACTAAATGGCTTGTGAATAATAAATTATTGATATATTTTTTTGAGGCCGGTCGTGGCGCAGCGGCACAAAGTGTGATTGTAAAACCGACTGGTTGCGGGTTCGATCCCCACTCGAGGAGATGAAATATTTATTTAAATTTATATTTCCATTTCTTCGCTCTGGTGTCGAGGACAAGCGCGGCGTTGAGCTCTGCCACTCAACACGCAATGCCTCCGGAATTCGGCAGAAAGTGGGGAACGGAGTGTCTTAACACTGGGTTCCCTCTGCCTACCCTGCAGTGTGCGGGATACAGCGTGAAGCTGATATATTAGTTACAAATACTTATAGAATGTACAAATTTTATTTTACCAAAATAAATGTTGATATAGAATTGGCTTTCCTCCTGGTGAGTCAAAAATATGGTATTTAAATTTCTGGTACTATTACAATAATTTTAGTTTTTTTTATATTAATATTTTAATTAATATACGTAGAATTCTAAGCAGATAATATTTATTGTCATTGTATTTTTTATATTATCTTATGTTTCTGTATCTATATAAACAAATTTTTTTTTAATGTATTGTTAACCGCAAAAGTCGATGACGGCTAAATCGATTTTTTTGATTTCGTTTTTTTACAGCTTAACGCTGCATCCCGCACACAGCAGGGTAGGGCAGCACTCCGTTCCCCAGTTCTGGAGGCATTGCGAGTTGATTGGCGGAAATCAACGCCGCGTTTTGCCTCGACACCAGAGTGAAGAAATAAAAATATAAATGTAAATAAATATTTCATTTCCTCGAGTGAGGATCGAACCCACAACCAGTCGATCTTACAGTCACACTTTGTGCCCCTGCGCCACGACGGACCTCTTTTTTGTTGCGTGTAAATCTAAGGAAAGTTCTTGTAATGAGAAAAAAAATGTAAACATATAGTATAGTAGAGTAAGCGTAGAGTTCTATTCTATTCAGCTGTATCCCACACACAGCAGAGTAGGCAGAGGGAACCCAGTGCTAAGACACTCCGTTCCCCACTTTCTGCCGAATTCTAGAGGCTTTGCGTGATGAGTGGCAGAACTCAACTCCACGCGTATAGTTCTACTTCGCCAAAACACATTAATTGAGATAATATAATCTATATATACCTACTTGTAAGTGATCGCGGTCTGTACATATAAGATAATAAGCAAAAATATTATTGGGGGCATTTATAAATTACTTTATCCAAAACAACGATTTTAAGTGCTTTGTCTGTATTTTGTCTGTGTCTGTACTTTATCCAAAACAACGATTTTAAGTGTTTTATTTGTGCGTTTGTGCACGCTAATTTCAGAAATGGCTTAACCAATTTAAATGTTATTTTCTCTATGTATTTTGGTAAACTTTCCTTAACATTTTGTATTTGTTTTATTTCAATTGGTTCATTAATAAAATATATGAATGTAAAGTATTTTCTTCTAAATCATCATAACTTTTTTATTGTATCCGCTGAAATTTTATTTTTAAAGTAAAATAACTAAAATAATTCAGATAAATAAATAAAAATATGTAGTACAAGCGGGCGAAGCCGCAAGTGGGTCGCTAGTCAATTCATAAAATAAAACAAAATCATGACCATTGTAGTCAGTCAAAAGTATACCAACGGGACTACAATAGAAAAATATTGTATAATCACTAAATATTAATCTTAAAATATAACAAACATAAACATTAGTTAATTTATTATTCACTAACAAAATAAGTAAAGAACCTTTACACAATATAATTATAATGTTTAAAAAAACCACAGGATCCCATTATCAGAACCTAACCAAACTCTCATCAAACTACCCTTAAAGTGTATCCTTTCCAATGAAAAAAGAATCATACGATATCGGTTGGCCTGATATTGAGATATTCGCATACATACTTCATGCAAATTTAAGACTTATGTGATTTTCTCATGGATAACATTATCAGAAATGAACTAAATTAAAATGGGACACGGAAAGCACCAATTTCCAAATAAAAAAAAAGAATCATCAAAATCGGTTCACCCAGGCAAAAGTTCTGAGGTAATAAAAATAAAAAAAAACAGCCGAATTGATAACCTCCTCCTTACGGAATAGTACCGCGAACTCCATAACTAAATATTATGCTAAACAACAAAACAGATAGTATATTTATTTTACTTATCTCCATATAAACATTCTTGGCACACGTGCATATTTACTCTTGAACTACATCTTCTAGTGAAGCTGTTTGTAATCTGTTCTGTAGTACTTCAGTTTATTGTCTGTGTTGGTTCCAAAACGATTTTAAACGGTTTTATTTAGTTTGACTTATTTGTGGGATATATTTTATAGTGGTTGAAATTTGACCTCCTTCCTGTTGACCGATGGATTTAAAGTGTACTCTATGGTATAACAAATCCAAGATGGCCGCTGCTACGTAATGGCACGTTTTATATTATTTTAAAACACTTGTAATGGGTATAAATTGAAACGTGTAAATTCAAAATGGTGGCAGCCGATTTTTTAACTTTTGGTAAGAAAAATTGAAATAAGATGTAATTAATGTATTTATATTAAAAACAGTGGACGAGGCGAAAGAGGTATGTAGAGACCGTAGTGTTTGGCGCTCCGTTCTCTCTAGGAATAAAGCGTGAAGCTAAGTTAAGTTAAGTTAAGTTATATTAAAAATTAAAAATAAAAATCTAATTAATGTATATATATATTATAATCAATAATATTAGTAACTGTTAAAAGTTTTATTTTAAAATGTAAATTGTTTCTAAGACGTATATTTTAATGTTTTTAAACTGAAATATCTATACATATATGAAAATATCTATACATTTAAAAATAAAATTTCAGCGGATTCAATAAAAAAGTTATAATGATTTGAACGAACATCCGAACGCCTGGTCGGTTTCCAGGAGGCGCGGGTTCGAGTCCCGCTACGTTCAAATTGTTATACGTTTTCCAAATAAGTATTTTTTTTCCTAAGTGTGGAACACTTTAAAAATGTTTAAAAAACATTTAACAAATTTTTATTTATATATATATAGATACAGAAACATAAGATAATATAAAATATACAATGACAATAAATTTCATCTGTTTAGAATTCTACGTATAGTGATTAAAATATTAATATAAAAAAACTAAAATTATTGTAATAGTACCAGAAATTTAAATACCATATTTTTGACTCGGCAGGAGGAAAGCCAATTCTATATCAACATTTATTTTGTTAAAATAGCATTTGTACATTCTATATATGTAACTAATATATCGATAATTTATTATTCACAAAACCAACGCCATTTACTATTTACATTTAGTGTCCCGTTCCGTGAAATATAACTTACGCTTAGTCGTAAGTGATGAACTTTGAATGTGAAAGGATATTATGAGATGTGTACTCATATTTACTAACGAAACATGCAATTTTGGCTGTTCACCAACTTTCTGTACCGTTTATTCTTTTAATGCGAGATTCGTTAAGCCATTGTTTCAAACTCGTCTCATTTTAGTATGTTTCTGACTGAAAAAATAATTGCAGTATCCTTTTATATGAGTTGTTTCCTCTGTATGTAATGTGAGAACATTTATCTTGGACAAGGAGATCGTTGACAGTAAAATAATATTGTACTTTATTTATTTACCTGCTTTGTTGGTCTTGCTTTTATTTCTACGAGCGTTGAAACTCTAGAAATACAGTGTTGATAAAGCACTTTACACACAGATGGAATAATATATTATGAAAAATTCAGCCTAATATCTATATAATATATACTTATCTTATTACATATAATGTACATAGTTTATTAAGTTAAAGTGCTTAGATTGTAGATATATTTGTACTACAAGAATAAGTTTAAGTCCTATTATGTACAAGATTATATGTACTTATTTAGAAAACGTATAAAAATTTGAACGTAGCGGGACTCGAACCCGCGCCTCCTGGAAACCGACCAGGCGCTCTGACCACTCAGCCATACGTTCTCATCAAGCTACGTCGAAATTTTTATGCGCTTGTTACAAACTTATTTATTTTGTTATTATTAAGATTATATGTTTTTTTTTAATTAATATAAAAACAAGAAGCTTCATTTAATCTAACAGCGTAATAATATTATGATGTTGTTAAATTAGTTAAATTCAACAAAACTTAAATTTAAAACTAAATTTAAATACTAAAACGAATGCGTTGTTCTTCGTGGCTTATGATTTATTTCGACGTGAACGAGTTAATTAGCGGTTAGACTAAATCACGGCGTTAGCATGGACCGAGTGCTGCTACTCCTAGTACGAGGCACTACAATGCAATTACAATTACAATTATAAACGCTTTTCTATACACGCAGGTTTCGATTAAATTATCGCTTAGTTTGGGACATCCAATCTTAAGAATCACTTATTAAAACGCAATTTTGCGTTTCCATAATGGCTACAAATAAAATGCATTTATTTCCTTTTCCAGTATTTGTTTTTAGTTTTATTAAAAAATATGTAACATATTATTTATATGAGGCCGTCGTGATGCCAATATCATGCAACAGTACAGTGTATGTACTATAAACGCGATGGTTGTAGGTTCAATCACCACTCGATAAAATAATTTATTTTTAGTTTGAGGCCAGTAGTGGCGCAGCGGCACGAGGTGTGACTGTAAAACCGGCTGGTTGTGAGTTCGATCCCCACTCAAAGATATGAAATATTTTCTTAAATTTATATTTCCATTTCTTCGCTCTGGTGTCGAGGTTAAGCGCGGCGTTGAGTTCTGCCACTCAATACGCAATGCCTCTAGATTCGCCAGAAAGTGGGGAACGAAGTGTCTTAACACTGGGTTCCCTCTGCCTACCCTGCTGTGTGCGGGATACAGCGTGCAGCTGATTTTTAATTTTTAATTTAGTTCGTCGCGCGGAGTTGATTTGTTACTCTTATGCAATCACACAACGGAATGTTTCGAAAATTGGGCACGTTTTATATTATTTTAGAACACCCTTGTCATGGGTACCAATTGAAACGTGTAAATTCAAAATGGAGGCAGCCAATTTCTTAACTTTTAGTAAGAAAATTAAAATTAAAATCTAATTAATGTTTTTAAACAATTTTAAAGTGTTTTTCCATACTTAGAAAAGAAAAATACTTATTTAAAAAACGTATAAAAATTTAAACGTAGCGGGACTCGAACCAGGAGACGGGGGTTCGAGTCTCGCTGTGTTAAAATTTTTGTACGTTTTCTAAATAAGTATGTAATTAATGTATGTTATGAAGTCGGTGTAAACCAAAACTCGTATCAAACACACATCACGCTTAATTCGGTGTAAACTTATTTAAGGTAATAAACGTTGATTTTGATTGAATCAGCTCTAGAAATATTTTGTTATAGTAATGTATATATACGAACTTATTTATACAACGATTAGACTTTGACTGTATCAACCTCACCTGCTAGGTGCCGGCGGTGGTTCTGACGACCAAATCTGTAGCGGTATAACGAGTACGAAACATAAAACTTAAACTTAAATAAAATACAAAAGGCAATTAGCAGCAGCAGTTTTGCTCAAATAATTTAGAATAAAAATTCCGCCAAGCTTTTGAATTGAAAACATACCAATTAACCTTTAAATGTTGCATAAACGATGTAAAAAAATAAATTGCCGTATCTTCCTTTAAACTTACGTTTCATTATATAAAAGCAGAAGTTGCCATCGTGAGTCTTTTAAGTTTAAAGGCATAATTGTTGTACTATGACGACAGCTTTTTTATTAAATGCATAATATTTTCCACTATATACCTTTATTACCGCAAACAGATTATTTTTTTCAAAATGCCACACTTCGTAGTGGTACTTCGAAAGTAAGCTAGGATTAGAGACACTAGACCGAAAAAATAAAAAATAAAAATGTAAATTTAAATAAATATTTAAATACTTATTTAGAAAACGTATAAAAAATTTGAGCGGCGCGCTAAATTATATTATTATAATTTCATTGTTTATATAATTATTATTATTATTATTTCATTTTCTAAATAAGTATTTTTCTTTCCTAAGTGTGGAATAACATTTTAAAAATGTTTAAAAATATTTAAAAAATAGTATTCTCTCTTGCCAAACGATAATTCTTAGTAATAATTATCTTTGGGTAGCGGAAATTTGTAAAAATCTCCCTACAGAGATACTAACAACATAAATAAGTTGTAACAAGCGTATAAAAATTTCGACGTAGCTTGGCGAGAACGTATGGCTTAATGGTCAGAGCGCCTGGTCGGTTTCCAGGAGGCGCGGGTTCGAGTCCCGCTGCGTTCAAATTTTTATACGTTTTCTAAATAAGTATTTTTCTTTCCTAAGTGTGGAATAACACTTTAAAAATGTTTAAAAATATTTAAATTCCTCGAGTGGGGATCGAACCCGTAACCAGCTGCGTTCAATTTAAAAAAATCACGTTGTAGGTACTACAAATAACAACAGTAGTATTTTAATTCACAATATACTTTCGTCATTCCTCGCCACATAACATGGGTCGGACGACGACGTATATTGTTTACATTATCTTCCAGAAAGCAACTCATCCATATAATAATTCAAGGGTAGGTTACTGGAGTACGGACATACCGCCTGAGGCTTTCAGTACTGTAATGAACATAATAAGAGTATTTGAACGTTGATATTTCAGTTGGTATGCTGTAAATGCAGCTCAGATAAAGATACGTAACTTGACGAAGGCTCTACATAGCTCTTTCTCTTTGTATTGTCTGAATGTTGGATTAAGTAAATAAATATAATTTCTACTTATTAAGAAAACGTATAAAAATTTGAAACCGACCAGGTCGGTTTCCAGGAGGTGCGGGTTCGAGTCCCGCTACGTTCAAATTTTTATACGTTTTCTAAATAAGTATTTTTTAAGTGTGGACTAAGTGTGGATTAACACTTTAAAAATGTTAAAAATATAATTTCTATTTTTATATATTTTTTTATATTATTTAATAGTAATGATAGAAAATATTTTTAAGAAACGTAAATAAATTCAAGTTAAATTACTTATTTTGAATTTGATGAATAAAAGATAGTCAATAGGTATAAATCTTAGCATTTTATATTACAAAACAAAATAGTATAACATAGTAAAATATACAATGTGCGTCATTAAAATTACATTTTTAAAGTCCTTGTGGTGCATTTAGGACGTGTTTTTGTGCAAAGGTTTACTAAAGCGTTGTTTTAAAAATTGCTAGGGTGATTAAATATTCAAAAAACGCCTTTATTGTTTTCACAAAGACAAAGGAACTTGTGTGTACCAGTATAACAATATAAAAATGTTCCTTTTTCAATTTTGGAAAAACAGAAAAAATATTTTCCTTTCAATATTTTCACGATTTACCACCCACAACAGAGTAGGCAGAGAGTTAAATCAAGACACTCAGTTTTAAATTTTTCTCCATTACAAGTGATGGATCTCAACACCGCACTTTTTCTCGCCAGAGGGGTATTCACTCCTGGATTGGTGTTTCATTTCATTCGAAAATGATCCATTGCCCCAGATAGGGATTAAACCCAAAGTCATCGCGTAACAAACGACGACGCAACTATTATTACTACGTAGATACTGTTCTGCAAGGATAAAATATTTTAATAACGATTTGTATAATTTATGATATTTGTATATATATTTGACGCCAGTCGTAGCGGAGGGGCACAAAGCGTGACTGTAAAACCGACTGGTTGTGGATTCGATCCCATTTCGAGGAGATGAAATATTTACTTAAATTTATATTTCCATTTCTTCGCTCTGGTGTCAAGGATAAGCGCGACGTTGAGTTCTGCCACTCAACACGCAATGCTTCCAGAATTCAGCAGACAGTGGGGAACGGAGTGTCTTAACACTAGGTTCCCTCTGCCTACACTGCTCTGTGCGGGATAAAGCGTGATGCTGAGTAGTATATCATATATTTGTTACGATTAATTAAATTAATGTTAATGTCACTAACAAACAACAACTTAAATAATATCCAATAACTTTAACATATAAGTTCAAGCTCTAAGTGCATTATAAGACGTCACATCCCATACTCACTCGTATATTACTAAGCGAAGCGACACGCTGTAGCTACAACGGAGAACGCAATTTACATTTCTAAATGTAAAATGTAGTATACAAGCAAACTTTTCTCATTCTGTATATTTCAGACACGTTCTGATCTAAATGTTACCAACCGGTACGTTGTAGAGATGATTTTTGTCACCGTCAAGTGTTCAACACATTGCAGTGTCTCGACCAAAATTTATGCAGTAGATACCATATACTTATGCCGTAGCTTTTGCTAGGGATTTCATCCATATACATTAATTATCGCTTAATTACAAATTTCTCTTCACATCTCTTTTTAATATATCATGTATACAGCAGGGTAGGTAGAGAGAACTTAGTGTTGAGACACTCCATTTCTTACATTTCGCCAAAACCTCGAGGTTGCAGCCCAGTTTTGAAGGCCAGTCGTGGCGCAAGGGTACAAACATGCGACGGCAATACGACAGATTATGGGGTCGATTCTCAGTCAAGGAAATTAAATATTTATTATTTTCATTTGCTACCCGAGCGTCCTCGCTAAAAAAAGTAAACTGCGGCGTTGAGTTCCATCACTCAATACTTGCAAGGTCTCCAGAATTCAGCAGAAAATGGGAAACGGAGTATCTACACACTGGGTTCCCAAGTTCCCTCTGCCTACTCCGCTAAGTACGGAATATAGCGTGAAAAGTTTATTATATGTATAGTCGATGTATACCTAATATATCGATAAATTATTATTCACAAGAACAAAGTCATTTAGCATTTACATTTAGTTTCGCCCCGTACCGCGAAATATAACTTACGTTTAACATAGTCGTAAGTAGTGAACTTTGGATGTGAAAGGATATTATGAGATGTGTATTCGTATTTATTCTCACGAAACGTGCAATTTTGGCTGTTCACCAACTCTCTGTACGATCTAAACCAACGTGTTACAAACTTGTCTCATTTTAGTATGTTTCTGACTGAAAAAATAATTACAGTAACCTTTTTCTGAATTGTTTCCTCTGTATGTAATGTAAGAACATTTATCTTGAACAAGGAAATCGTTGACAGTAAAATATTATTGTACTTTATTTATTTACCTGATTCGTTGGTCTTGCTTTTATTTCTACTAGCGTTGAAACTCTATAAATAGAGTGTTGCCTAGAAATAAAATACTTGCCACGTAGGTGCAATAAAAAATTTAAAAAAATCTGGCCTTTGTTAGGTAGTTAAAATAAATCAGCTTCACGCTGTGAACAAGCACAGGGAACCTAGTGTTAAGACACTCAGTTCCCCACTTTCTGCCGAATTCTGGAGGCATTGCGTGTTGAGTGGCAGAACTCAACGCTGCATGTTAGGTAGTTCATATGAGAATTTTATTTATTTGTTTACTTCGTTTTAGAATAAAGGGGTGATAATTACTAAATTAATTGAAACATGTTGGATAAATATTCTGATAAAATAATGCTCTCGCAGATTATTTATATAATCAGAGGGTTTTACAGAACTTATATTTCTTCCAGAGTTAAATACTATTAAGCTTGTACAATATCTATCTTAAATTCTAATACAAAATGTTATTCTAGACAACCTCTTTCTTCTTCCGCTCCAAGTCAAAAAGTATATCTCGAATTTTCCAACATGTAAAGCTCAGTCAGTCATTCTAGTAGTGTCATTTAGTTTCAAAAACATGTTTTTATTAAACAAAGAGGTTGATTTACATTTTTATAACAAATTATTGCGAATATTAAAACTTATAAATATAAAATCATCACAATCATATCATAAAACGTCTTTCTATCTACTTTTTTTGTATCCCAAGGAGAATTTTTTTGTATGTAGCCAAGCTTCAATTTTGACGTCTTGACGCTTACGTATACAATATTAAATTCGTAAACTGATAATTGAATAATCAAGGTTGCCCAGGTTATATAAATACATTTTATTAATTTAAAAAATAAAAATAAAAAATTAAGGATGATAATGATAATTTTAAGTTAAGAAGTTTCAATAAATTAATAATCAATAATATTAGTAACTGTTAAAAGTTTTATTTTAAAATGTAAATTGTATCTGAGACGTATATTTTAATGTTTCTTTTTTCTTTTTTTGCCTAAAGTAATACGTTATAAATGCTTAAATATAATATAATAATAATATAATGTTGTTTATAATGTTATGAATGTAGTTTCAATATGAGAGAAATTTTAAAGCAATTTACGATAATTATTACAGTCGTATGACTCCGCAGTATATTATAAATATTTATTTAAAAATTTAAGAACACCAAATAACACGAATATTAGATTAAAAATATAGATAAGTATATAAAATTTTACTTAGTTAACTATTAATATTGAACGGATGTCGACCTATTCAAATAAGAAAATAAATAAACATAATTTTCAAAATGAATAGATTAATATTTATACCCTCAAATGCACGGTTTGGCAACGTAGCGGCGAGCGCACGGCGCGCGTCTCTATGCGGAGCGGCAACGCCGCAGAACCTTTATGCGTTACCTGTATTTTTCGGTGCATTACAGGTATTTGAGATGGATATCTATATCGAGGGACCTTTATTTATTTCGGTTTGGGTTCCACCACTAAGGATGTATAGCTTGAAGCTGAAATGAATACTAAAACTATAAAGTGTTCCTTGGTTCCTTGAAAAACAGAAAAAATCAAGCTTATAAGTCAATGCAATCAAAAGATACGAGCTTTTATGCACCGATTTTGCTGCATTTGGTATGAAATTCGTTGCAAAATCAAAACCTAATATGTAATTTCCATGGAGCCACAGTTATGATTTTTTTCACAAAATGAGACATTACATCACAAACAACGAAAAATTTCGAAAAGTGAAAGATATTTCATAGAAAAAAAACGATTACAAAATTATATTTGTAGTTCATTCCATACCAAATACGTCCATATCCGCAAAATTTAGTTGGTAAACTGTTATAAGTTGTACTGCAATCCTGAAATAGGTACAGAAGCCTCAGTGGGCGAATCTGAGTCGTAAGTAAGTAAATGTTTTTTTTAATAAACCAAATATCAATGTTATAATTACATACGTATATAAACGTAAATTTAAATTGCTTAATTTAATCTAACAAGATCATAATAAAACTCAACTAAATTTAAATTTCTAACTAAATTTAAATACTAAAACGAATGCGTTGTTCTTCGTGGCTTATGATTTATTTCAACGTGAACGATTTAATTAGCGGTTAGACTAAATCACGGCGTTAGTGTGGACCGACCGCCGCTACTAGTACGAGGCACTACAATGCAATTACAATTACAATTATAAATACTTTTCTATACAACTTGCGATTCATTTGTCACTTAATTGGGACACCCAATCTTTAGAATAACTTATTAAAACGCAATTTTGCGTTTCCTTAATGGATACAAAGAAAGTTTAGTTTATTTCTTTTTCCAGTATTTATTTTTATACGTCTTAAATCAGTGGTTCCCAACCAGTGGTCCGCGGACCACCAGTGGTCCGCAGAAGCCTAAATATGGTCCGCGAACGATTTTAATTTTATTACTGGGGATGGTGAGGCGAAGTTTCTGTTTAATTATCACAGTTAATTTTTATTATACCTACATGCATAGTGGTCCGTGCTACCAAGAATGACATGAAAGTGGTCCTTGATCAAGAAAAGGTTGGGAACCCCTGTCTTAAATAGTGCATGACTATAAACGCGATTGTTGTGAGTTCAATCACCACTCCACGAAATGAGTACTTTTTATTTTTTTTTTTTTTTTTTTTAATCTGTTTTTATTTAGGGACTTTTTAAGTAAATAAAATACAAAAATGTCAGTCCCATCGTTCCCTTAAAACGAACTAAAAATACATAATACTAACAGAAAATTGCTAAAGTAAATTATACACTATTTAATCTTAAACTT
>JAATLQ010032618.1:0-14843 GCA_013421005.1 Heliconius erato x Heliconius himera
AGATTCTCATGGGAGGTACGAAAATGCGACCTAAAGTTTTAATAAATTTGTCATTAAAAATCTTCATTGCGTTGCAAACATACATTATAGGTATATCAAAACACGAACATAATTCAGTGTGTTAATTAAATAATTTTGTGGTTTAAGCGGGCGAAGCCGCGAGCGGGTCGCTAGTTGATAATAAAAAGCATTTTTGTCACTGACTCACTCACTCATCGAAAACCTAACCCATTTCTAGGTGACCTAGTAACTTAATATTTAGTTCGAAATAATTTTAGTGGGCGCGGCAAAATCCCGGCGTTTAAATAAATCACACATCTCGCAATGTCTCAAAAATTTCGCCTGAAAGTGGAGAACGAAGTGTCTTTACACTAGGGTACCTCTGCATACCCTGCCTTGATATTTGCTATTTGACTTATTTTAAGTTTCTAACCGACTTTTGTAAGAAAAGGAGGTTATCAATTCGACAGCATTTTTTATGTTGGTTGCTTCAAAACTTGTGACTGGATGAACCGATTTAGGTGATTTTTTTTATTTGAAAGCTAGTGTTTCCAGTGAGAAAGAAAGTATCTCTGAGAAAATCATCAGGTATGTGCGTGATAACTCGATGAATAACTCAAGATCATGTTAAACGATTCCGATTATTTTTTTTTATTGTAGACGATATAGCTCAAGGATAGCTTCTTCTGATTATGAGCTCCGGTTGAAAATGAACAAGTTTGTTTTTTTTTTTTTGGTAAAAAATATAACTGTACTGTAATACTTACAAGGCAAAAAGTTGTTAAAATTGGTGTCAGAAGTTAGATTCCTCATTCTATCATTTCTTTTCAACCAACTTCAAAGAAGAAGGTGTTCTCAATTTCAACCGACTGCAAAAAAGGGAGAGGTCTCCAATTCGCCCGAATATTTTTTATGTATGTTCTTGTCAACATGCCAAAATGTGAGTTTGTCCAATAATAATACATAATTAAAATTGATATTTCACATGGTACAACCACTACCTACCCATCACTTAAAATCGTAAAATATAAAACAAAAAAAACTGACTTCAAATAACGAACAAAAAGTAAAAATCAAATTACTAAGTATCAAATTACTAAGCCTGTTTGTTTTACTTAGCACCGACTTCAAAATTATAAAATCTTTTTTTACACAATATATGCATAAAATTATGATTATTACTTAATTTTTTTTATTAACTTAATTATTATACGTTTTAGGCAGGTTTGCGGCTGGTCGTAGCGCAAGGGCACAAAGTGTGACTGTAAACGAGACTGGCTGTGGGTTCGATCCCCACTCGAGGAAATGAAATATTTATTTAAATTTGTATTTCCATTTCTCCGCTCTGGTGTCGAGGCAAGGCGCGGTGTTAAATTTCACCACTCAGTACGCAATGCCTCCAGAATTCTGCGGAAAGTGGGGAACGGAGTATCTTAACACTAGTTCCCTCTGCCTACCCTGCTGTGTTTAGGATACAGTGTGAAGCTGGTTTATCATATGTTTTAGTTTTCTACTATATGAAAAAAAAAAAATTAACAGCAACTATTATTTTTTGATGAGTATTTTATTTTACTTTATCAGAATATATTGTTTTTATACCATGTTTTAATTATGATATCGGTCTTAGAACTCTCAGAAGTTCCTGTTATTTCAGATTAGTAAGTACTAACAGATTGCATTTGTTGTAAATGATCTCGGCATCATCTTCATTCATCATCTTCATTATAGAACATAATTAATTAAAGAAAAAAACAATGATTTTTAATTAAATAAAGAACAGAATTGCTTTATATTGCTAGTTGTCATATTTAACACTGTATATTTTTTTAAATGTATATTATAGATGTTTTATAAATAGTGCTCTTATTATTTTATTTTAAAAAATATATGTACAAGCATTTTGCTAAATAAATAATAGAATATGACATTTTCAACAAAACAGTCCTGATATAATCCAAAAACTTTTGACACTTTCGTAGTATTCTATTGTATCTCGATTTTCTTGAAAACTATTCATTTTTGCTCCGCAACACAACTGTAAATCCAAACTTTTACAAAAATCTAATTATAAATAAAAAGTTATGCAAAAAATAAACTTTAAATCGCTCTCCTGAAAAGCATTTCTCACTTTTCATACTTTACCTAGGGACTGTTGATATATATTTTTCTTTGATTTTCAAGAGTTCCTAATGTTATGAGAATAATAGTTTAAGACATAAAAATCCTGGTCCGTGAGACCGGCGTCACCAAAAATGTAAGTCAAATTAACGCCACCAATGAAGGGTTAAAAAGATTATAAATTACGGAGCCATTTAACACAATTACACAGCTCACCTATATATATGGCCGATACATCTCCGAAACCGTCATTCTAGATTTGATTGTAGTCACTAGTCCCGTGTACAAGGAGATCAACGTTAATAATGAAAATATTCAGTTGCATTGTCTTACTTGTCGCGATCGCTGTGGCCAGCGGATTTCAGCGACACTACGATATCAAAGACGCCCCGGCATTATTCGAGAAATTTATAAAAAATCACAAGAGGCACTACAAGAGTGATGCTGACAAGGCTGAGCATTACACAGCTTTCGTGAAGTCCTTAAAACGTATTAATAAAGCCGCTGCTGAAAATAACAATTCTATTCTCGATATAAACGAGTTTTCCGATTATACACCTCTCGAGATGAAACATTTGATGGCCCATGGAAGTGCGTTTATTTGTAATATTATATAAGTATATTGAAAATCACTGTATAAATTTTATTTACTAATGTAGCGTTCATGACTAGAAACGAAGTCCGAAGAATCATTTTCCATATTTTAGTAGGCACTGCGTTTTTAAGATCAATCGCGGAGTAGAAACGCAAGCGTGCGAGTGTAAACGCAACAAACAAGGAATTTAATATTTATTTTAATTTACTCGTTCTGGTAACGAAGCAAACTGTGAACTTGAGTTCAGACACTCAATCAGAATCAGAATTCGGCGGAACGTGGGGAAAGGAAGTGTCTTAATGCGAATGGCTTATTTAGATAAACCGTTCGCATTAAGACAGACACTAGGTTTTCACTTTCTGTCTTCGTACCCTGGTATGCGAGGGATAAAGCGTAAAACTAACTTATACTATAAAATGTCATCCATTCAAAGTTATTATTTATTAATGAGATTTAATTTTTGTTCCAGAATACCCTAAATTTCCACCAAATTCCAATAAGAGACAATAACTCGTTGCTGCTTTTCCTATGCCCTACGACTTTTGCATATTTATGTATTTTTAGTTCACTTGTATTAATGAATTAAAAAAATATTCTTAATCTAATAAATATTCCTATATTCTGTTTAATATATCATTATCGAAATATATTCGTTCGATGAACATCTTATGACTCATATACCTATCACATTCATGATATTATCCGCATAAAGTATGTGAAGAGCCTCACGTACTGATGGTTTATTTAAACATAGTAAGAAAACTGATAAAAAAAACAAATATGACAATGTACAAGTAAAACAAATAGGCTCAGTAATCTAATACGAGGTACACGTTTGCCTTACAACATAAGGTTGTTATAGCATTAACTTGACAGCGACTTCAAAATTATAAAATCTTATTTAGAAAACGTATAAAAATTTGAACGTAGCGGGAATCGAACCTGCGCCTCCTGGAAACCGACCAGGCGCTCTGACCACTGAGCCATACGTTCTTATCAAGCTACGTCGAAATTATTATACGCTTGTTACAACTTACTTATGTTGTTAGTATCTGTACGGAGATTTTTACCGCTACCTAAAGATAATTATTAAGAATCTGGCAAGAGTCTGGCAAGAGAAAATGCTATTTATTAAATATTTTAACATTTTTTAAGTGTTATTCCACACTTAGGAAAGAAAATTACTTATTTAGACGTACAAAAATTTGCACGTATCGGAACTCGAACCCGCGCCTCCTGAAAAGCCATACGTTCTCATCAAGTCTACGTCAACATTTTTATACGCTTGTACAACTTATTACACAAAATTAAAATATTACACAAATATCCATATATTTATATATACGCTTGACACTTATATATTTGCGGTTTTGAGCTACTGATAAAATACGAATTTCTTTTTTTATTCATAATTCCATAAAGCAAAACGGCTTAAAAGCATTCATTTTGTTTATTTTACATAGTTATTATATAGTTTAGGGAAGATATTTCGATCATTGTCAGCTTATGAAGATAAGTATCAATTGTAAACGGAACGCTATTTTGCGAATATGCACATTTTTTCAGAAATAAATAACTAATTAATTATTTATTATTAGTTTTTAATGTGGTTAAAAATACGTCTAAAAGTTATAGTAAATATAAATAAGATAAATAATGTTTATTTTTAGGATTCCGTACATTTCAAGGAAAAAAGGAACCCTTATAAGATCACTTTGTTGTCCGTCTGTCTATCTGTCTGTCTGTCTGTTGAAATTCAAACCTTATACTCATATCCACGACCATCTGATTTCCTAAAAAAAACTATTTGTACATTTACTTATAAAAAGATATGGTCGTTAATATCGCAAAACACGCGTATTTCGACACTATCAAGGGAATCAAAATGCATAGGATACTTTCAGTTCACTTATAATTCTGAAATTTAGCATTTAGCATTTACAAGTAGTACTACTTTAAGAAAAATAATCTAAAAACTATTAATTTGTGGTTAAATTCTGAAAATTAATAGCCTTAAACAGCAAAAAACCTGTATTTCGATACTGTAAAGGAAATCAATTTTAATGGGGTACACTAGGTAAACCTAGAATTATGAAATTTGGTAACTAGCATCTACACATAGTACTAGTTCAGGAAGAAATCTGAAACCTTTACATTTGTGGATAAATCCAAAAAAATTATAGCCTTAAATAACAAAAAACGTATATTTCGACACTACAAATGAATCAAAATTTATAGAGTACTTTCAATTAACCTAGAAATATAAAATTCGGCAACTTGCATCTACAGATAGTACCTTTTCAGAAATAGATCTGAAAATTATACATTTTTTAATTAAATTGTAAAAAATAATCGCCTCAAATTGAAAAAAAAAACCCGTATTTCGACACTATAAAGGGATTTAAAATTAATTGGTTACTTCTAGTTAACCTAGAATCATGAAATTTGGCATCTAGCATCTGCAGTATTAGTTCTGAAAACTGTACGTTTGTGATTAAATTCTAAAAAATAATAAACTTTAGGGGGCAAAATTTAGTATTCAAGCCACTAGTTCTAGTGAGGTATCAGATGAAAGGGCTCCTAGGGCTAAGCTAGTCAAGCCTGAATTTTAGAAAAAGCTCCAGAAATCCAATTTTTCGGTGGGTGAGCCCGACTCGCGCTTGTTCGGTTTTTTTAATATTGTACCTCTCACGAAATATGGTACAGGATATGGGCAATCTCCTTAAACTCATTTATTAAAACTTTATAGCTTGTGATGTCTATTAAATTTTAACAATTTAACTCAAGCGGTAATTGCTAATAAAAAGCATTTTTGTGACTGACTCACTCACTCATCGAAAACCTAACCCATTTCTAGGTGACCTAGTAACTTAATATTTAGTTCGAAATAAATTTTAGTGGGCGCGGCAAAATCCCGGGGTTTAAATAAATCACACATCTCGCAATGTCTCAAAAATCTCGCCTGAAAGTGGAGAACGAAGTGTCTTTACACTAGGGTATCTCTGCATACCCTGCCTTGATATTTGCTATTTGACTTATTTTGAGTTTCTAACCGACTTTTGTAAGAAAAGGAGGTTATCAATTCGACAGCATTTTTTATGTTGGTTGCTTCAGAACTTGTGACTGGATGAACCGATTTAGGTGATTTTTTTTATTTGAAAGCTAGTGTTTCCGGTGAGAAAAAAAGTATCTCTGAGAAAATCACATAAGTCTTAAATTTGCATTAGGTATGTGCGCGATAACTCGATGAATAACTCAAGATCATGTCAAACGATTCCGATTATTTTTTTTATTGTAAACGATATAGCTCAAGGACAGCTTATTGAAAATTTGGTTAGGTTCTGATTATGAGCTCCGGTTGAAAATGAACAAGTTTTTTTCTTTTTGGTAAAAAATATAACTGTACTGTAATACTTACAAGGAAACAGATTGTTAAAATTGGTGTAAGAAGTTAGATTCCTCATCCCATCATTTCTTTTCAACCAACTTCAAAGAAGAAGGTGTTCTCAATTTCAACCGACTGCAAAAAAGGGAGAGGTCTCCAATTCGCCCGAATATTTTTTATGTATGTTCTTGTCAACATGCCAAAATGTGAGTTTGTCCAATAATAATACATAATTAAGATTGATATTTTACATGGCACAACCACACCTACCCATCAGTTAAAATCGTAAAATATAAAACAAAAAAAACTGACTTCAAATAACGAACAAAAAGTAAAAAATAATTTTACATAAAGTAAACTCTACTTTGATTTTCTTAAAAAAAATAAGTAAAAAAAGATTTTGTAATTTTGAAGTCGGTGTCAAGCTACAACAACCTTACAACTTTATCAAATTACTAAGCCTGTTTGTTTTACTTAGCACCGACTTCAAAATTATAAAATCTTTTTTAAGTTAACTTTTGTTAATAATATCCAAGTACGGCTTACTATATGCAAAATATTAGAGATGGGTTTTTTTTGTTAAAAAATAATTTATTTCCAGTTATGTTATGAGAAAAAACGCATCAACTTGATTAATAGAAAAGATATCATTTTTGCTAAATTACACAATATATGCATAAAATTATAGTTATTACTTTAATTTTTTTATTAACTTAATTATTATACGTTTTAGGCGGGTTTGCGGCTGGTCGTAGTGCAAGGGCACAAAGTGTGACTGTAAACGAGACTGGCTGTGGGTTCGATCCCCACTCGAGGAAATGAAATATTTATTTAAATTTGTATTTCCATTTCTCCGCTCTGGTGTCGAGGCAAGGCGCGGTGTTGAATTTCACCACTCAGTACGCAATGCCTCCAGAATTCTGCGGAAAGTGGGGAACGGAGTATCTTAACACTAGTTCCCTCTGCCTACCCTGCTGTGTTTAGGATACAGTGTGAAGCTGGTTTATCATATGTTTTAGTTTTCTACTATATGAAAAAAAAAAAATAACAGCAACTATTATTTTTTGATAAGTATTTTATTTTACTTTATCAGAATATATTGTTTTTATACCATGTTTTAATTATGATATCGGTCTTAGAACTCTCAGAAGTTCCTGTTATTTCAGATTAGTAAGTACTAACAGATTGCATTTGTTGTAAATGATCTCGGCATCATCTTCATTCATCATCTTCATTATAGAACATAATTAATTAAAGAAAAAAAACTATGATTTTTAATTAAATAAAGAACAGAATTGCTTTATATTACTAGTTGTCATATTTAACACTGTATATTTTTTTAAATGTATATTATAGATGTTTTATAAATAGTGTTCTTATTATTTTATTTTAAAAAATATATGTTTATACAAGCATTTTATTAAATAAATAATAGAATATGACATTTTCAACAAAACAGTCCTGATATAATCCAAAAACTTTTGACACTTTCGTAGTATGCTATTGTATCTCGATTTTCTTGAAAACTATTCATTTTTGCTCCGGCGTTATAGTTTGTTATCGCAACACAACTGTAAATCCAAACTTAAAAAAAATCTAATCTATATATATAAAAGGACTTGTGCTGACTGACTGAGGTAAGACGCACGCAGAGCCATAACCGCTGATGGTAGAAACGTGAAATTTGGGCAGATGTCTATTTTCATATTCTGGACATCCACTAAGAAGGGAATTTGAAAAATTTTAACCTTAAAGGAATGAAACAGGGCTTGAAAATTTGTATGGAAAAAAAATTTAATCTGTACCGATTTTTATAAAATTTGAAATTCAGACTCTTAAAAATATTTCATTGAACACGTGTTTCAGGGTTTTTAAGAATTCACCCCCTAAGGGTTCAAATAAGGGGTTGAAAGTTTATATGGAAAAATCTTTAAATTGCCACCGATTTTTATAAAAATTAAAATTCAGACTGTTAAAAATATTTTATTGAACACGTGTTTCGTGGTTTTTTTTCACTCCTAATAAGCGGGCGAAGCCGCGCGCGCCCTCTAGTTATAAATAAAAAGCTATGCAAAAAATAAACTTTAAATCGCTCTCCTGAAAAGCATTTATCAGTTTTCATACTTTACCTAGGGACTGTTGATATATATTTTTGTTTGATTTTCAAGAGTTCTTAATGTAATAAGAATAATAATTTAAGTCATAAAAATCCTGGTCCGTGAGACCGGCGTCACCAAAAATGTAAGTCAAATTAACGTCACCAATGGAGGGTTAAACAAATTATAAATTACAGAGCCATTTAACACAATTACACAGCTCACCTATATATATGCCCGGTACATCTTCGAAACCGTCATTCTAGATTTGATAGTAGTCACTAGTCCCGTGTACAAGGAAATCAACGTTAACCCTAGATTACTAACCTTATTTTTCGACGCTTATTACGAACCTTCGTCGTTTCGACTACGGTATTTAAAAAAGGGGATAATGGATTTTATTTAAGTGAAACGTGTATGTTTTTATTTTTTTTATTAATTATTTATATCTTTTTTTATTATATATTGTATTAACATAAACAAAAATATAATATTTATTAACGAATCAGCCTTATGAATGAGATCATAGGTTTTATACAAAATCAACAATAGTAAAATTTTTAAAGTTGTTCTACAAGTATTATATAAAGTAAATGTTATAAATGATCTCTAAATATCAAAATTAACGAATATAATAAGCTAATAATTTAAAAAAAATAGTAAAAATTTAACAATTAACACATTTGTGACATACGTCAAGTTTGTGCTCCCCGCACAATGATTTATGGCACTTGGTGCAACTACTTTTAGTCATCCTTCGCTTTGCGGAGGGACAAAAGGCACAAATTTTCCTTTTTCTTTGCACAGGAGGTACATCAATCGTATTATTTTCTTCAGTCTCTATCGTAGAATTCAAAGCACTACTTCCTGGCATGTTCAATATATGTGTAATTGAATCCCGCAGACCAATTTGAAGTGTTGTTATTGACATTCTTCTTTGCATATGCGATTCGATTAGTTTGTGATGCAGAGATTTAAGGAAATCACGCCTTGATAAAGGTTTTTTCTTAGCCTCTATATTATTAATTACATAAATAACATAACTATTTATAAATGCAATGTTAAGAATTCCATAGAAAAGGCACAATGGCCAGCGCCGTGTTTTTCTACTGCAAGACGCAAGGGAACACATTTGGTCCAAAGTATCTACACCTCCTTTTGTTTGATTGTAAAATTCAATCATGGTGGGCTTTTTTGTATTTTCATTAATTGCACCTTCTTCGTCACACGACGACAGCAAAAAAATCACTTTTTGAGGTTTTGGTTTGTAGGATAGCAGAGTGAGTTCATTATCATAACAAAACATAGCAGTTCCAGTTTTTCTCGTGCGTTCATTTTGTAATTCATTTGGTATTTCTCTTTTATTTGCTCGTAGAGTTCCAACTATAGTCAACTTATATGGTTCTTTTAGTAAACTTTTGGCTAGCGGCACTGAAGTGAACCAGTTGTCCATGGTAATATTTCTATTTGTGCCGTAAACAGAGCGTGTTAATTTTTTTACAAAGTATTCACCGAGTGGTACACCATCTGATTTAGTAAAAGAACCCAGATAGGGCTCTGCATCTACCATATACTTTGTAGAATTATCTACTGTCATAACAATTTTTATACCATATTTATTTGGTTTATTAGGTATGTAAATGCGAAAGGGACATCTTCCTCTAAAACCCAGTAATTGTTCATCAATGGTAAGATAACTACCGGGTTTGTAGTTCTCCCGACATTTATTTAAGAACAGATTCCATAAGTCTCGAAAAGGAGCGAAACTATCGGCTAGCCTTCGTTCTTGTCGCGTAGATTTATCGTCAAATCTAAGGCAGTTTATAAGGAACTCAAATCTTTCACAAGACATTGTACTACGGTACCGATTTCCACAAAATGTCACGTCAAATAACTCTCTCGACGGTAAATGATTATCTTTCATAGCTGCAGATAATGCAAGTAAGCCAATGAGGGCTCTAATTTCATTAGCATCTGTCGGTCTCTGGGTAGCTTTTATATTTTTATATTTTTGACATCTTATTTCTATCTCTGCATTTGTGTGAGTTACAACAATGTCAATTATATCGTTAGTAATAAAAAACGAAAAACATTGGAGAGGGTCTAATTCTTTTTTGCATGAGCGTATAGGTCCAGGACTCACATGAATTATATTTCTTGCAACTGTTCTGCTTCGTGACCTTGACTTCAATGATGACCATTTGTATTTGTCTTTCCCACGAAGAATACAGCGCGGTGGTTTTAACAACGAATTGTTTGATAGTACTGAAGAACTAGGTAAGGGAGTTGTGTCACTACTTATCTGACTATCTTCACCTGGAAGTTGTTGCTGGATAACAGTAGAAACTTCATCTTCACCATCTGTTTCATACGCTGGATCAGCCTCCAGGTGGTCTTCTGTCTCACTCCCTGATGAGTTTTCTACATCGCTGTCGTCTTGTAATAATAACTGACGAATCACATCTAAACAACGAATAATAAATAGCATTAAATATAAATAAAATAAATAAACAATGCAAAAAAAATACCCAAAAATATGCTAACTAAATAATACAAAATATTACGTTATTACTAACCTTCGTCGATTCGACGAGCCATGGTTAGTGTAATGGCGCTCACGGACTTCTTGCACTTCAAACACTACCGTCCGTCGCGAGGGCAACGGGTACACTGAGATTACCTAAAGTATGGAAGCAGTACGATCGCGCGCGCCAAAGTTAACGCGGTTTAAGCAAATCCGCGTCGTCGAATCGACGAAGGTTCGTAATCTAGGGTTAATAATGAAAATATTCAGTTGCATTGTTCTACTCGTCGCGATCGCTGTGGCCAGCGGTGATAAGCCACACTACGATATCAAAGACGCCCCGGCATTATTCGAGCAATTTGTAAAAGAATACAACAAGCACTACAAGAGTAAGGCTGACATGATTGAGCATTACACAGCTTTCGTGAAGTCCTTACATCATATTAATAAATCCAATGCTGAAAGTGGCAGTACTACTTACGATATAAGCCAGTTTTCCGATTTAACACCTCTCGAGATGCAACATTTCATGGGCTTTGGAAGTGCGTTTATTTGTAATATTACATAAGTATATTGAAAATCACTGTATAAATTTTATTTACTAATGTAGCGTTCATGACTAAAAACGAAGTCCGAAGAACGAAGAATCGTCTATTGAGATTTTGTGTGTAATACTTATTGTGTTTGTCTATCGGTTATGCTTAAGAAAATATCTGCCTTTATTATTTATTGGTGGTTACAAAATATTTGGTGTTATAGTAATATCTTTCATATAGAAAAGTGTTCCAGCTCAGTTTCCCAATTTCCATATTTTAGTAGGCACTGCGTTTTTAAGGCGAATCGCGTGGTAGTTGTGTTCGGCGGAACGTGGGGAATGGAAGTGTCTTAATGCGAACGGCTAATATAAACACTAGGTTTTCACTTTCTCTCTGTGTACCCTGGTATGCGTGGGATAAAGCGTAAAACTAAATCAACCTTATTAGTATAAGGTTATAAAATGCCATTTATTATTAATTAATGTAAATTTTAGCTTATAATATTCAACCTTGACATACTAAAAATAGGCACTTAAAGAATATTTCAAAGTTATTATTTATTTATGTGATTTAATTTTTGTTTCAGCAAACCCGATAATCCCAATAAAAGTACAATAACTCGTTGCTGCTTTTTCTACGACTTTTGCATATTTATGTATTTTTAGTTCACTTGTATTAATGAATTAAAAAAATATTCTTAACCTAATAAATATTCCTATATTCTAATTAATATATCATTATCGAAGTATATACGTTTGATGAACATCTCATGACTCATATACCTATCACATTCATGATATCCGCATAAAGTATGTGAAGAGCGTCACGTACTGATGGTTTATTTATACATAGTAAGAAAACTGATAAAAAAACTGGTCTGGTTTAAACAAACATGACAATATACAAGTAAAACAAACAGGCATAGTAATCTAATATGAGGTACATGTTTGCCTCACAACATAATGGTTTTATAGCATTAGCTTGACAGCGACTTCAAAATTATAAAATCTTATTTAGAAAACGTATAAAAATTTGAACGTAGCGGGACTAGAACCTACGCCTCCTGGAAACCGACCAGGCGCTCTGAGCTGTACGTTCTCATCAAGTTACGTCGAAATTTTTATACGCTTGTTACAACTTATTGATGGTAACAGCATCTCTGTAGGGAAATTTTTACAAATTTCCGCTACCCAAAGATAATTACTAAGAATGATCGTCTGGTAAGAGAGAATGCTATTCATTAAATATTTTTTAACATTTTTAAAGTGTTATTTAACATGTAGGAAAGAAAATTACTTATTTAGAAAACGTATAAAAATTTGCACGTAGCGGGACTCAAATCCGCGCCTCCTAAAAACGACCAGGCGCTCTGACCACTAAGCCATACGTTCTCATAAAGTCGACGTCAACATTTTTATACGCTCGTTACAACTTATTATACAAAATTAAAATATTACACAAATATCCATATATTTATATATACGCTTGACACTTCTATATTTCGGTGTTCTGTTTTTCTTCTGTTATGCTGTTTTGAGCTACTGATAAAATACGAAATATTTTTTTATTCATAATTCCATAAAGCAAAACGGTTTAGCATTAATTTTGTTTATTTTACATAGTAATTATGTAGTTTAGGGAAGATATTTCGATCATTGTCAGCTTATGAAAATAAGTATCAATTCCGTTTATAAACGGAACGCTATTTTGCGGATATGCACATTTTTTCAGAAATAAATAACTAATTGATTTATTATCTAAAAACGAGTATTTCGACACTATCAAGGAAATCAAAATGCATAGGATAATTCCAGTTCACTTATAATTCTGAAATTTAGCATCTAGTATCTAAAGGTAGTACTACTTCAAGAAAAATAATCTGAAAACTATTAATTTGTGGTTAAATTCTAAAAAAATAATAGCCTTAAACAGCAAAAAACCTGTATTTGGACACTGTAAAGGGAATCAATTTTAATAGAGTACACTCGGTATACCTAGAATTATGAAATTCAGTAACTAGCATCTACACGTAGTACTAGTTCAGAAAGTAATCTGAAACCTTTACATTTGTGTATAAACCCAAAAAAATTATAGCCTTAAATAACAAAAAACGTATATTTCGACACTACAAATGAATCAAAATTTATAGAGTACTTTCAATTAACCTAGAAATATAAAATTCGGCAACTTGCATCTACCTTTTCAGAAATAGTATACATTTTTTAATTAAATTGTAAAAAATAATCGCCTCAAATTGAAAAAAAAACCCGTATTTCGACACTATAAAGGGATTTAAAATTAATTGGTTACTTCTAGTTAACCTAGAATCATGAAATTTGGCATCTAGCATCTGCAGTATTAGTTCTGAAAACTGTACGTTTGTGATTAAATTCTAAAAAATAATAAACTTTAGGGGGCAAAATTTAGTATTCAAGCCACTAGTTCTAGTGAGGTATCAGATGAAAGGGCTCTGGCTAAGCTAGTGAAGCCTGAATTTTAGAAAAAGCTCATGAACTCCAATTTTTCGGTGGGTGAGCCCGACTCGCGCTTGTTCGGTTTTTTTAATATTGTACCTCTCACGAAATATGGTACAGGATATGGGCAATCTCCTTAAACTCATTTATTAAAACTTTATACCTTGTGATGTCTATTAGATTTTAACAATTTAACTCAAGCGGTAATCTATACTTATAATAAATCTGTAGAAAAGTCGTTTCTGTACATTGAAAATATTAAAAAAAAAATTTGCCAGGGTGTTAAAGGATAATTAACAGAATCCATTTCCAACATTTTTGGAATTTTTGTCTGTATGTCTGTTTGTCTGTTTATGTAAACACGTATCACGTAAAAAGTACACAATAAATTTAAGCAACTTTTATACATAAAAATTATAAATAAATCAAAGTAGCTTTTAGTGTTTATTTCATTGTAATCGCTTCACTCTATCAAAAGATATAAGTATTTAAGTTTTCAAGAAGTTAATATTTGAGATATTACAAAATCGATACAAGTAACGCTATCTATTGAAAAAATTGTAGGTACTAACGAATCTTGATACTCTCTTTCATACACGTAACGCTATCACTAATTGCGATGGGATCTTAAATAGATGGCGCTGTGCATAAAAGAAAATATATTTTGGAAAGGTTAAAAAAAAAAAGAAACATACGCAATGATATCTATTGACTACACATGATACGTTACGTTTTTAAAGTATAATTGTTCATAGTACTAACTACAAAGTAAACTAAATTGAATTGTTGGTAAAGATTACCTTCATAACAGCTTAATTCGTAATTATGTTAAATAACAGTGATAAAGAATGACTTAATATTCAAAGAAATATTTTAAATAGGTTCTTCAGTCCGTTCGTTCGTTTATGTTATTAATATTTTTTTAAGAAACGTATAAAAAAAACACTTTTGGTAGCAACCTCTAAAAAATTGTGTCTCAAGAAAAAATGCTCTGACACTGTTTATAAAAATATCCCGCAGTATTATTTCATAACTTACAAGCGACACGTACCGACATTGCACTATTGCACCTGTATGTTGCATGTATGTATGTGCCAAGGGTATTTTAGGGTACA
>JAATLQ010032619.1:0-14843 GCA_013421005.1 Heliconius erato x Heliconius himera
CGGTAAGAGAGGTAGGGGGAGACCTCGGTTGACCTTCGAAAACACAGTATCAAAGATACTGGAGGAAGGTCACGTAAAAAGCATGAGGACCCCCCGAAGGGCATGTATGAAGAGGTTGATGACAGTGGACGAGGCGAAAGAGGTATGTAGAGACCGTAGCGTTTGGCGCTCCGTTCTCTCTGACTACCCCGCAAGGGATAAAGCGTGAAGCTAAGTTAAGTTAAGTTAAGTTAAGTTTAATTTCACGCTGTATCTAGCATATAGCAGGGTAGACAAACGGAACCTAGATGTTAAGACACTCTGTTCCCCACTTTCCGTCGTAAATTTAACGCAACGCTTTGCCTCGAGGGCGAAAAATAAAAATATTCAATACTGAACTTACTACTTAATTTTGTTAAGCGGCAATCGAACTCACACCCTTCGCGATTACAGTCGCACACTTGTGCTCCTGCGCCAATACTGGCCTCATATATGAATATTTAACAAATAATACAGCTTTACGTTGCATCCCGCACACAGCAGGATAGGCAGAGGGAACCTCGTGTTAAAACACTCCGTTCACCACTTTCCGCCAAATTTCGGATGCATTACGTGCTGAGTGGCGGAACTCGACGCCGAGCTTTGCCACGACACCAGAGCGAAGAAATGAAAATATTAATGTAACTAAATATTTCACATCATTGAGTGGGAATCGAACCCGCATCCAGTCGATTTTACAGTCACACTTTGTGCCTCTGCGCCACTACTGGCCTCACAACAAATAATAACACATTAAATACCTCAACAACAGGCAATGGGGCCTCGCTGAAGGCGTAAGTCCTTTGATGCCAACTAAGCTGACCTCTCACACTGTAAGCGATGCCCGTCACAAATTCACCACCGAGGCCGAGTTCTGCGCAAAGTTTCATCGCAAATTGTTCAGGATTGTTCTCTTTTTCCGCCATGTCCCATTCAACCTGCAAAATTTTGTTTTAACATTAGGTTACCTCTGCCTACTCTGATATATGCGATATTAGTTACAACTAATGTTAAAACTATACATATATACATATATATATATATATATATATATATATATATATATATATATATATATATATATATATATATAGGATAAGGCAGAGGTAACCTAATGGTTACCTCCGTCTTGATATATGCTATATAAAGCAGGTAGCTTTAAAAAAAATTGTATTATTATAAAAAAATATATAATGAACGTCAACACGTTTACATTAAGAAGTCATATAATATACCCATTCAACAACAACAACAGTTATGACAGTATAGGGAACCATACTAAAATAAGCAACCACATAAAATAAATCAGCTTCACGCTGTATCCCACACACAGCAGGGTAAACAGAGGGAACCTAGTGTTAAGACACTCCGTTCCCTACTTTCTGCCGAATTCTGGAGGCATTGCGTTGAGTGGCAGAACTCAACGCCGCGAATAAGCAACCAATTTTTCCTATATACGCTTAAATAATCTATATATATAAAAGGACTTGTGCTGACTGACTGAGGTAAGACGCACGCAGAGCCGTAACCGCTGTGCGTAGAAACGTGAAATTTGGGCAGATGTTTATTTTTACATTCTGGACATCCACTAAGAAGGGAATTTGAAAAATTTTAACCCTAAAGGGATGACCGATGTACCGATTTTTATAAATTTTGAAATTCAGACTCTTAAAAATATTTCATTGAACACGTGTTTCATGGTTTTTAAGAATTCACCCCCTAAGGGTTCAAATAAGGAGTTGAAAGTTTATATGGAAAAATCTTTAAATTGCCACCGATTTTTATAAAAAAATTAAATTCAGACTGTTAAAAATATTTTATTGAACACGTGTTTCGTGTTTTTTTTAGAATTTACTCCTAATAAGCGGGCGAAGCCGCGCACGCCCTCTAGTATTGAATAAAAGCAGGGGAAGCTACTAATAAGATATATTTTTTTAAATGAATGGTAAAAATATTGGTGTTCGATGTCCTATGGCCCTATACTCATACTTACTCGATAGCACTGTACCTCAATGGAAGGTGCTCAAAAATAGTTAGAGAATTAAAAAAAATAACTCTATGTAATCGATTTGACACCCCAAAATAGGAAGAATGGTAAAATGTAGCAAAGAATTTCGTGTAAAAAAAGTTTACTTAGTCATGAAAAAGGAACATAAAAACGTGACTTTTTTTTGTGGAAAAGACAAGGCAAACGAGCGTTCGGGTCACCTGATGGTAAGTAACTACCGCCGCCCGCGACCCCGTGCAACACCAGAGGAGCTGCAGGAGAGTTGCCTGCCTGTAAGGTGTGTTGGGCGTCGGAGCCCGGCATTACCTGATGCGAAACGCAGTGACATAAAGCCACTACTTCACGCCGGTGTTAAATGCCGGGGGTGGTAATGAGTCCGGCCGAGTCTGCCCAAAGTAAAAAGTGACTGTAAAACCGACTGATTGTGGGTTCGATCCCCACTCGAGGAGATGAGATATTTACTGAAATTTATATTTCCATTTCTTCGCTCTGGTATCGAGGCAAAGCGCGGCGTTGAGTTCTGCCACTTAACACGCAATGCCCACAGAATTCGGCAGTAAGTGGGGAACGGAGTGTCTTACACTAGGTTCCCTCTGCCTACCCTGCTGTGTGCGATATACAGCGTGAAACTGATTTATTTTATTTTTACAAATTTTTTTTTGAGGATACACGCACATTCAATTCGACAGAAAGCGGTGAACACAGTGTCTCAACACTAAGTTCCCGTGGAGTCAAAGGTCTGACTCACCTGATCCACCAAGGAGGTGTTCCCAACGTGTATATTCAACTTAATGATGACGCGCTGGTCGCTCTGCTCCTCCAGTATGGCGGGCGGCTCGCTCGGGTACGCGTCTATCTGCTGGCGGATGGACGTCGCTATGGCCGGTATGAAGGTGCTCGTGTTCAGCTCCAGGTCGTCGCACAGCACCTCCGCGAACTGTTCCGGTGTTATTATTGATTCTGGAATTTATTTATTTTTGTTTTCGTTTTATTAATAACTAGCTAGACAAACGCGGCTTCGCCCGCTTAATGTTGTTGTTATTTTATAATCAAATTATACAATATTTCTACATAAATTACAGTCTGTATGTTATTGTGGTGTAGTTTTTGCGTAAAAATGGAACAAACATCCATCCTCACAAACTATCACATTTATAACAATATAAATTAAATTAAAAAAATAAATCAGGTTCACGCTGTATCCCGTACACAGCAGGGTAGGCAGAGGGAACCTAGTGTTAAGACACTCCGTTTCCTACTTTCCGCCAAGTTCTGGATGCATTGCGTGTTGAGTGGCGGATCTCAACGCCGCGTTTTGCCTCGACACCAGAGCGAAGAAATGAAAATATAAATATAAATAAATATTTCTTTTCCTCAAATGAGGATCCAACCCACAATATCAAGTAAATACAAAGATATTTTGGTTGGTTCGTTCATATAATATATGTAACTAATTTATAAACTGTACAGGAGTTAATATGCAATTAATACAGTTATTTTACAAAGAATATTATGAATCCTACAACCTAAATTAAATTATTCACTGACATCAGCACATTTAACAGAGTTTTAGAATTATGATGAGACGTATATTATGTAGGTAAAAAGAACATAAAGTTACAAAAATATATACGTGTAATACATAATTAGCTTTATGTATGTTTTATAAATATCAAATATCAACAATGGTCGTATTTTTTTATTTAAAACAATTAAAAATTCTTTGACGATAATGTCGTAAAAAAATCATATTAGAAGTCATTATAGTTGTCGATCGATTGTGCTTATTAAATCAGTAATCATGTATTTTAAACGGGCGAAGCCGTGGGCGAGCCGCTAGTATAACAATATAATAGTAAAATTATTAATTGAAGAGTTGTAAGAGGAGCGCGACGAAATCTCAGTTGATGTTCGAAAACACTATATCGATGATATTGGAGTAAGCTTAGGTTCACGCAAAAAGCATAAAACTCGGTGGAGGACATGTATGAAGTTGACAACAGTGGTCGAGGCAAAAGAGGTATACGGAGACCGTAGCGTTTGGCGCTCCATTCTGTTTTGACTTCCAAAAAATGAAATATTTTATTGGTTTATTATGTTAATTCATTAATAGTTTTTTTGATTGTTTGGAAGTTACGTATGAAAAAATTATAATTATACATATTATATGTTCACTATTTAAGGTAGTTTACTTGTGGTTATATAAAATTTTATAAAAATTTACCCACTACAAGTACTGCCATCAATCATATCTGAACTGTTCCCCAAGTTGTGGGTAGACCCACAAATCTATATTATTTTACAATAATTTTTTCACAGTATAAATGAATATATTTACACACATATATAAAATCAGCTTCACGCTGTATCCCGCACACAGAAGGGTAGGTAGGGGAATCATAGTGATAAAACATTCCGTTCCCCACTTTCCGCCGAATTTTTCGAGGCACTGCGTGTTAAGTGACGGAACTAAACGCCGGACTTTTGCCTTGGTGCCAGAGCGAAGAAATGAAAATATTAAGAAATAATAATTCTTATCCTCGAGTGGGGATCGAACCCATAACCGTCGCGTTTCAGTCATGCCCTTGTGCCACTGGGCCACAATGGCCCCACACACACATATATATATAGTGCAAAATATGCATTATATATTTAAATACTTTTTTTATATACATACCATTCTTATTCCAAGTGAATGTATCTCTTAATTTCTGCCCCTCTATCTCCATGTCTAATCTTATTGGCACTAGTATTTGCTTCTGTGATGAATTTTCCAACATGGCAGTCATGTCCGTATCATCAAAACATAGCGGGAATGTTCTCACCTAAAATAGTTTTATATATTATCATTGCATTTTTTTTATAGATTTACGCTATATTCCACGGACAACAAGGTAGGCAGAAGGAACCTGGGAACCTAGTGTTAACACACTCCGTTCTCCATTAAAAAACTTCCGTTTCCCACTTTCCGCCGAATTTTTGTTGAGTGACGGAACTCGACGCCACGCTTTGACTCGAAGAAATGAAACTAATTGAAAATAATATTAAATTCCCCCAAATAGTAATCGAACCCACAAGCCTCGCGTTTATAGTCGCACACTTGCACCTGCGCCAAGAGCAAATAATTGCAAATTATATTAATAAAAAAATATTATATTCGCTTTATCCAAACAGCAAGCAGATGGGACCTACTGAAAAGCATTATTAAATATTTTTTAAAGACTTGTTGAATGTTGGAACTCAATGCCACACTCTTTATAAGAATAAAGAAAATATTTAAAAATAATAACTTTTTACAAAAAGAAGAATTCCACCACAATTGTATTTTTAGTCATATGCTGACAACTATGCCTTAAAAAATATTGTTATTTGTGTTAATAATATTCTTTTAGTCCAAAGCATAAAATATTAAACGCAAATTAAAAAATAATAATAAATAATTACCTTTTTATTATGAACCCTAGTTCTACTAATAGGGGTAGCTTGCGGTACAGCATCTAAATGAGATGAATTTGGCATAGCGGGCATCCATGATGGATTGTGTGGCTTTTTACCTTTGCCTTCACGGGGTGTCGCTAGTTCCTGACTGACTGATACAGCTTTATATCTGTAAAATGTTTACAACAATATTTAAAATGAGACTCATGTATTACAACATAGTGGGAAGGTTCTCACCTAACATAGTTTAATATAAAATAAAAAGATTTTTTTTTATAAATTTACACTGTATTCTGCACATAACAAGGTGGACAGAAGGAACCTGGGAACCTAGTTTTAAGACACACATGACACATCTACAGATTTTATAATTAATAAATTACATTACTTAAATTTTACTGTTTTTAAGTGCAGATTAGATTAGAAACTTTAAAACTTAAAAATAATGAACTTAATGTAACCAAACATGCACATAAAAAACTGCCAAATCTGCAGTTGGAATGGTGTTAATACATAAGTATAAATAAGCTACTGTAAAATCAAACTTGTGACCCCAGAGACAAAGCAAGACAAACTTTCATTATTTTATAAAGCTTATGTGTGGGAATATGGATCGTAGGTGGAAAATAACACATTTTGGCAGTTCTTAAGTACCCAAGATGCAAGAATAGTATCTAACTTTCATTAAATTATAAAGCTCATTATTTTAATATTTTCTTAGGAATAATATTAGAAACAATGTTGTCCATTGCCAGACACTTGGTTATAGCTCCCTGCCAAACACCTCCTATAAGATATAAGCACCTACAAATATATTATGACCAAATTATGTTTTACACTTCAGTATATTGGATTTGTAGGCACTTCTAATTTTTGATTAAAGAACAGCACTTGTTACAACTTTAAAAAAATAATTATATGAAAAAAAACATTCCTGATCATATATATATATTTATTTAATTTGGCATCACATCAATGAATTCTGGATGTAATGTCAACAGTTCTTTCAAGATAAATTTAAATAAATATTTAATTTCTTCTCATTTACAGTCACACTTTATGCTCCTTAGTATTCTCATATCAGAAATTTCAAGCTGCATCAAAATTCTTATACACTTGTTATAATTTATTTAAAGGGTCAGATTTATAAAAAAATCCGCTACACAAAGATAATGGCTTATTAAATATTTTTACCATTTGTATTATTCCATAGTTGGGAAAGAAAAATAATTATTTAGAAAACATATAAATATAATAACATATAATTTAAACATAGCAGCATTTGAGCCCATGTATTTTGTGAAATCTCCCTACACCACACTGAAAATACGTACATAAGTATAAACTTTATAGTTTATATACACAAATATAAACTTTTGAATTTCTTAACAGAAAATGTTAGACATACTTCTATTTACTTTCAAAAGATCGTTTTCATATTTTATTTAAGTACTCTTATATTTTTTGCCTAAAATTAATATTAGGTATGAATGAGCTTGTTTATAATAATCAATTATGTCACCATGATGTTATACATGAATGTATAATGAAAGAAAAAAAATAACTTATTACTGCAGTACTTACTTTTCATCATTTCCTTCAATTATATCTTCTACTTCAGAAGCTTTTAGTAAAGATACAGAGCTTGACAGAACGTGAGGGCCTAAGCCATTATCGACTAAACGTTTTCTTTCTTCATTAGTCAACGTTCTCCTGGCCATGCCAGGGTACTTTTTATAAAGAGAACCACGGAATAGCCGTAAATAATTACCAACCTAAAAATGTGTAATGAAATCATTGAATTATTTATTCTATTATAGGTTATAGAGTTCTTAACACAATATTTAATATTAGAAAATTCTAAAATAACATAATTAATTAAATACCTCAGATCCAACACAGTAAAAATCACCACCTTCTTCTATCTGAAAACTTATCGGCTTGTCGCCGTAAGTTCTTAAAGCCATTTTTGCGTATTTTTATTTGCCTGTTCTTTAATATTTCTGATATTACAAAAACCGCTATAAATATTGATATTTTGTGAGCCCAGTACAGACCACAAGCATAATCACAATTGTTTTTGACAACGTCAAAGAGTCTCAAGCGTCTCGTGACGTCACAACATGGCTACGAAAATCATTTTTCAGCCACACATTCTTAAAATTTGCACTAAAATATTCATTCATTCTAAATAGTTCAATCAATTCACCTGGAAAATCTAAATGTGCGGTCTACTAACCACTCATTCAATGTCGTTCAGTTTGTAATTAAGTTTCGTACGAGGAGGTGTTGCCGCGTGTCGTGGTCGTTTAATTAACGACAAGTGCGTAAAACTAATAATGTCTTCTAGGACAGGAAATTTTAAAAATCCATTCCAACGACCATGGATGACGGAAACCGGCGCTGCGGCCGCGGCAGGAGGCCCAGGGTCTGTCGGACTCAAAGGAGTTGTAGCCGGCGGAATAACTGGTGGCATTGAAATTTGTATAACATTCCCCACCGAATATGTAAAAACACAACTCCAATTGGACGAAAAAGGTCAGTCCATATTTCAAATTATTTTCTAATTGGACTTTCATTCATAATAATCGAGTATCTTATCATGCCTATCACTTATAAACGATCTCTACAAATTGAGAGAGAAAAAAGATATTATTTCAATAAATACGCAGCATATATTACGTCATTCCATAATAATTAATGAAGGAAATAAACTTTAGCACGTGTTAAACTGCTTCTAAACAGTTGATAAATTTTCCAATTAGAATCATATTGCAAGGTATCGGTTACGAGGTCCGTTTGCTAATACAAGAGTATACAAGAGTAAAGTAGTCTGTATTTTCAATAATAACCTTATGGACTTTGTACGACCACATGATTTATTAACACTTAAATATAATTTAAGCATAAGGTGGAAAAAAAACTATTTATATTTTTTCACTATGATTTGCATTTATGCATAATTTATATAATGTGACCTATTATTATTGTGAAATAATCTTATTATAAAAAATCTTTAGTTATATAAAAATGTAATTCTATGTATATTTTTCATTTAACCTTTACTCATACATCTGTTTCATATGAGATAATACATTTTTTAGATTATACTTGCAGACATTTTTAATTTTTTTGTTATCATTTAATACTACTCTGTTGTGAAAGATGTCAATAAAAGAAATAACCCTAATTACATGTCATTACTAAATTAACTTTTTACAAATTTTAATTTAAACCTTATTTTAATAGAAATTGAATAGATTTTTCTTTAAAATGTTAATCTATGGAATTCTTACATAAACAGTAATTACTTATGTACTAGCGGTACAAGAATATTAAATAATGTTTCTTCAGAAACTTTGTCAATACATTTTAAATATTTATTCTATTGAGTGTTATTTTTTCTTTTATTATAATAAAGTAATATTTTATATTAAAAATAATATTAATAAAAAAAATAATAGTTACTTTTTTATAACTGAAGGTTGTCTCTTTGAAAATCCTATGTTGTGTTGGTTGTCAATTAGAAACCAGTAAGAGTGGTAACTGGTGGTCACACTAACAATAATTAGATTGACATCTGAACAATAATTTCTCTTGAACCCTGTTCTGTTTCAATCAGTTTTTGAGGTTTTTTTGTTGAATTGACCAACATATAAATCAAAGTATGGAACGATTCTTTTCCTAGCCTAGATTTTATGTTTTCTTTGCAGTCTAAGTTATCCTTCTCTTCTGTCATGAATAGAAAAAAAATCAGAAAACAAAATTATTTTCATAGCCAACTCTACTTTTTATATATTTTTTTTGAAGTGATAAATATTTCTTTTGGTGTGTCAGGGAAAAATGGGTGAAAGAATTTGGTACAAACATGTGTCAACATTTTAAGTTTTTTTATTATGTACAATTTTTTTAATGTGTTAATACAGCACATTTCGTTTTAATATAATATATATTACTTTAATATACATTTGATATAAAGACTTTGTTTTATAGCTTCTTCTCTATTATTATTGTTGTTCTCTCTAGAAACATAGGGTAAATTGAAGGATTAAATTTTTAGAAGGCTTAATCTTGCTGTGTCTAAGAAGTATAACTTATTATGTGTGAACATAAATACACACATAAATGATTTTTTATATTTTTTTATGTATATATTTTTTTGTGATTATTTTAAAGATATATTTAAAACAATAAAAATATTTCTAAAATTTAAGATTATCCCACACTGACTAAATTTAACCTTGAATACATTTCTTGTGTGTTAACACTGACATCATAAAGATTGGATAGTCTGTTATCAACATTTGGCTTTATCAAATTGTCATATTAAAAGATATATATATGTGTAATAGATATCATTAATTTTAAATATACATTTGTTTTTATCAACCAAAAAATATATTAAAAAAAAACAGTGCTAAAATTAATTATTGTCGGCCATTAAGTTATGCGAATTTTAAAAAATCATTTAAAAAATCTACAGCTGCTCAAGCTGCATCTTCACTGACCGACATAAGGCTATATTACATTTAAAAAAAATAGGGATCCCTAATAAAAATGCAATAATGTAACCCAAGATGCGAACAAATGGATCTTAACAATTCTATCATCGCGTGCGCTGCGAAAACTATTGATGATAGAACAAAACAATATTCTACAGTATTATAGAGCGCATCAATATCCATTTAAAAGCCGCGATACCATATACGCATGTCCAACTACTGTATTTATGCCAATATATTATATATATATTTTTATATTTCATAAGTTGACAAAAGTGCCGACAATAATCAAGCCATATTATTCATGTATTATAAAAAGACTTGATTGATTTTCTTCTGTGTCTATGGCAGTATTATTTTTTTATTTCAAAACTTACGCATCTTCTGCATTTAGTAAAACGAATTGAGTGGTAAGAAATTTCACACCATTCTTCACTATGTCAATTCTAAATATATAGGTTGAAATAAAATCAGCGCGGAACTATCGTACGAAATTAGAAAAATAAAATTACCTAATTTAATAGAATACATTTCTCCAAATAAGCATCAAATTCACAATAGGGTTCTTTAGCTTCACGCAGTATCGTGCATGTATCAGAGGGAGCCTAGTGTTAAGACACTTCATTCCACTCCATAAGCAATGCCAAAATTTCAAGATGAGTGATGAGTGGCAGAGCTTAGCACTGCATTTTGTCTTGTTACCAAGGAAATGAAAATAGCTCATCCCGCACTGGGAATCGAACTGTTACCCCTCGCTTTTACAGTGATGCGCCTCAAATAAACCACTTTATTTGTCATTTAGATTTCTAGAAATTTACTTACCTAACACATATTATAATTATATTTTTTCTCAAATACTTATGAAATAGTTGAAATAAAAAAAGAAGCGGACTTTGCCTCCCAATATATTTTCCTAATCGATGTATTTACGTTTGTGATACGAAAATAGAATTATAGCATACTTTACTGTGTGAGAAGCAACTCCAATAGTTGGGAAGCTAGAAATCTATCGAATTATATTTTACAATATTTTATATGAATTATACTACTCTTTTATTTATATATGATACTTTCGAATGGTCGAAAGACAGAATACGTAGTGATCAATCACTGAAAAATTCTGATAATTTCAAATATGGCTATAGGAAAAGGGTATGCAAAACATACGCTTGGGTAGCACTGCTCTCGAGCTCCTCAATTTGAAACGCGATATGCACAGTTGATGGAATGATTTTGTTTCTTTTCTTTATTTATTAAGGGATGCGTAGTTTTTCAGCTTCACGCTCTATCCCGTACATAGCAGGATAGGCAGAGGGAACCTGGGGATCTAGTGTTAAGGCACTCTGTTTCTATTAAGACACTTCCGTATCACACTTTCCGCCGAATTCTGGAGAAATTGCGTGATGAGTGGCCTAACTTAACGCCGCAATTTACCTCGTTTGCCACCAGAGCAAGGAAATGAAAATATTTTAAATATTTGATTTTTTTTGAGTCGATCCCACAACCTGTCACGTTGAAGAGTCGCATGCTGGTGCCTCTTTGCACACGTCTTGACGAGTTTGACCTAATAATGAAATCGCAGAATATACATTTTGAAAGTAAACATACGCAATCATCACGGGCTTTTTAGATATCTCTATTATAATAATATAAATATAATATTAAACAGAAATACAGATAGATAAAATGGGTTAAAAGACGTTAATCTAATCTGATATGTTATGTGTTTTGCGTGTATGTATTGTTAATATGATAACTAATAATCGTTACAATATCTAATGTAAAGTTGTTAATTGTCGAGGCCAGTCGTGGCGCAGAGGTACAAGTGTGTTACTATAAACGCGATAGGTTGTGGGTTTGATGCCCACTCGAAGAAATTAAATATGTATTTTTTTCATTTTTTCACTCTGGTGTCGAGAGAAATTGCAGCGTTGAGCTCCGCCACTCAACACGCAATGCGTCTAGATTGCGGTGGAAACTAGGAAACGGGGTGTAGAGTAAAAAGAATACGTTCAATGAAGCTATTTGGGACAGTAATTTTTTTTTTGTAGAAATAGGGATTAGTTTGTCATATTTCGTTACTGTCATATTAAAGTGACGTGTTGATAAATATACTTGCTTGACATAAACAAAGAAAGATGCTTATTTATCATCTAACAATATGTGACCAAAGATAATGTATAAAAATTTGGAATATAATATTTTTTTATATATTGAAGTTTGTTTAATTACAAACTTACGACATTTAAGTATATATATAATTAATATTGTCTGAAAAAATGTTATTGAAATTTTAATTGTTATTTACGTACTATTGACGTACAACGGCGTTCTGTTCCGGCACTCAACACGAAATGTCTTGAATTCAGGTTTTCCTTAGGTTGCAGAATAGGCATGAAGTTGAAACAAATATATATATTTAACATAATAATACTGTATTTATAGTAACTCTGCAAAGTACTGGTATGAATAATAAAAAACTTTGACATTATTTACGAATAAAATTTATATAAATAAGAATAATTACAACCTCACCTTTAAGGCAGTTGAAGATGTCTTTTGGTGAACACAATTTACTTTTAGGGAGTCCTTCAGCCTTCATTTGCTTCCTTTATAACATTTTTAAAAAAAGACTACCGTTTCATGAATTTTGTTCATTAAAAACCTGATAAAGACAAAAGGTCTATCATGTTACAGTCAATAATGTTAAATGGATATCCGTCGTCTTATGACAGTCTTCTGAAAACTACATAGAATTGTATTTTTTGTAGCTTTGCTCATATTAACAGAGTTAGCAAACTAAAAATTGTGATAAAACACTCCGTTCTCCATTGAGGATCAAACATCACGATTTTAGAAAAAAAAGCTTAAATAAGATGGGATTCAAACCTACTTATCAACGAATTTAAAAAAAAAAATAAATTAGCTTCACGCTGTATCCCGCACACAGCAGGGTAGGCAGAGGGAACCTAGTGTTAAGACACTCCGTTCCCCACTTTCTGCCGCAGTCTGGAGGCGTTGCGTGTTGAGTGGCAGAACTCAACGCCGCGCTTAACCTCGACACCAGAGCGAAGAAATGGAAATATAAATTTAAGTAAATATTTCATCTCCTCGAGTGGGAATCGAACCCACAACCAGTCGGTTTTGCAGTCACACCTCGTGCCGCTGCGCCACGACCGGCCTCAATCAACGAATTTATATTCATATATTTCATATTCAGACAGCTATCAGAATATATAACATAAAGTCCGTCCGAATATATACCGTAAACCGTCCAAAACACCTAATAATAGTGTGGATATTATTGTGTCACCAAAGTTATTTCTATAGTATTATATAAAGTGTGACGTATAATCGAATCAAAAATAACTTTTTTTTTGATGTCATTTGTCGCTGTTTAGAGGAAACCTTGTCATAAAATTTATATACTAGTGGACGCGCGCAGCTTCGCGCGCTTATTTGCACCCTTAGAGGAGTGAATTCTAAAAAAAACACGAAACACGTTTTCATTAAAACATTTTTAACAGTTTGAATTTAAATTTTTATAAAAATCGGTGGCTATTTAAAAACTTTTCCATATAAACTTTCAACCCCTTATTTGAACCGTTAGAGGGTGAATTCTAAAAAACTATGAAACACGTGTTCAATGAAATATTTTTAAGAGTCTGAATTTCAGATTTTATAAAAATCGGTGCCGACCTAAAAATTTTCCATACAAACTTTTAACCCCTATTTTTAAAATTTCCAAAACTCCTCTTAGTGTTTCCCTACATTCCATAAGAAACTTATGTACATGACAAAATATATCATATAACTAGTATTCTAATATAACTTCGCTGAATAAAAATTTAAACCACTTATAAAAACACTGTCGACCTTAGATCAAAAGCACTTGACCTAGAATGTAACCGCTACCGAAATATATATGAATACTAGCGGACCCGGACGCGGCTTCGCCCGCTTAAACTTTACGAATGCTTATAGATATATTTAGGAAATTGTTTGTGAAAATATGTAACTAATTTAAATAAAAAAAATATAAGTAAACGTAACCATAGTAAAATATTAATAAAAAAACTAAACAAAACCAGCTACATTATTAATAATTTTATATCTTTCTGTCTTTCTATTTCCCCGAGCTAATATCCAGAATAATTGAACTAGTTTTTATTGGACTTTCAGTGATCGATTTTACTGATTTACCCGGAAGGAAGGAGGAAAAATCTTTTTACTCGTTTTCCTTGCGCGCGTACATAGATACTATATGAAATAATTAAGTCCTTTCTACATTAAATATGATAAGTTTTGCGGGCAATATCAAACAAAATCCCAGAAAACTAAAACCACAATTTATTAAGTGTATAACAACGGTATAGATAACCATCTAACCAAGATGAAATAACCAACAATTCAATTCTCTCCTTAATACTGAAATAATATAACATCGATGCCGCGCAGGGCCGCAACTTACACCACACCAAGAAATTTATGAAAATCTAACTAATCTGCTCCTCGAATAAGCGAAGAACCAAAGAAAAGTATAAATTAATTATAAACAGCAAATAATTACATAAAAATTAACAGTAGTTCGAAAATGTATGAAAATTTACAAAACCGTCTAAGTCAGGTGCCCGTTCTCGTCGGTCATACTATGCCGGTCGTATGCTAGGTTATTTCGAATCAGTGACATCTCCTTAATTATTTATTAGAATGTTATACAGTGAACTATAATTTCAATCTAGATGAAATGCTAAAAGTGACTATTATATTCATTTTCATAAGGATCAATATCAAATTATAGAAAATACATACAACAAAAACCCGATAAATATAAAGTAAATTAATTAAAATGGTTACTTGTTGTTACTGTGTTACTT
>JAATLQ010032620.1:0-26990 GCA_013421005.1 Heliconius erato x Heliconius himera
TCTTGCTGGTGAGTTATGAAGACTTCTATGAGTGACAGATGACAGCACGTCGCCACAGAGAATAGATGACGTACGTCACTGCAGAAGTGAAAGAGGAAAGTATTTCGAGGATTATTTGGTAAGTCAACCATTTATATATGCAAATAGGCGAAATTAAGAGACTGCTTCTTCAATCAACGCTGTGTGTTTCTTCATACACATAATAACTGTTTTGTTGTAATGCAAAACAGCTATATTAACAGTCAACACCGACCTAAGTTAGTTTACCTTAGACTAAAATTGTTGTTTCCGGTTTCTTTCCTGCACTACACACTTTATTTCAAGATAACAATGAAATTAATATTTTTAAGAAGACATAAAACTTGCAAAAACGCGCCGGTTCAAAAACATATTTTTGAGTTCCCTCCATCATATATTTATACATTAAAAAAAAATGCGGAATAATACTTTAAGAATATGAATACTAAACTATAAATAAGGAACAAACCTGTAAACAAGTATAAACAGGAACCATAGCGCTAGCGATCCCCATATAGATAGATGTGTGACCCACGTCCACGAGTGTGTCGCAAGGCCCGCCTTTAAACACACCGTTGCTACTACAAACTGAAACAAAATGTTCATTTATTGACATATTTTATGTAGAAAAAAATTGTTTAGATAATAAAAATGTTTCCTTTATTTATTATATTTTGAGGCCAGTCCAGGCGCAGGAGCATGAGTACGTGACTGTAAACGCAACTGGTTGTAGGTTCGATCCTCACTCGAGGAATAGAGCAGAGAGGATACAGCGTGAAACTAGTCTATTGTTGGTTTATTTTAAATATTCAATAACTAATAAATTTAACATTAATGCTATTCAAATAATCAGGTATTAAGTTCTTTATTTTACTCTATTATGTACTCTATTAGGTATTAAGTTCTATATATGAATCTATTATTTTATTTTAAACATAATTTAAAAGATAATCGATATTTATGTGTTTAATATGTTCCATTTGATAAGAACAAGAACCGGAGACCTAAAGGCAAAACTATGCTTTGGGATCGGCAAAGCCTACTAGGCTCGGCTTTAGGATTCGCCACGTAACAGGCAAATTATGTAAAAATATAGAACTCACCGTATAAACAAAGTTGCCCATAACCAAATACCCGCCATCTTTCCCACTCGGCCACAGCACATGGTGCTGTGCCATTAATACTGGCAACCAGAATAATAGTATGGAGTGCAATAAAGCATTAATAGCCCACACCCAAAACACTCGGACGTTAAATAATAAACCTTGTTGAGAAGGGATGTAGAGGGCTGGATGCTGGGAAAAAAAATATTTAATGTTAATACTATGTGTGTAGGTACGGCATTCGGGGAAGTGAAACTTTTTTGTTTCCTCGCCCTGCCGTTTGCCACACAAGACAGAATGAGGAGTGTCCTAACACTAGGCTCCCTCTGCCAGATAGAGCGTGTAGCTGCTCTGGTTAAGTTTGTAAACTCATTAATCTATGGATTCTATGGTATACATTATAATTAAAGCCATAAATTAAGAACGACATCATATTAGATTCTCTCTGCATACTTAGCAATAGACGGAAAACGGATAGAAAAATAATAAATAAAGATTCTCCATAATATATGTAATATCCTAGACAAATTTTGTATTTTATCAAATTCTATATGTCAATTTTAAACTATATGTAACTAATCGATATTACCATAGAAGTACATAAATAATAACTTACCCTTAACATAATTTCAGGAGAGCATATTTTGTCAAAGAGTCCGATTGCAAATGGCGGCATCGCAGTAAATATCACATTGTAGAAACCTATCGTCCATCTTTCGAATAAAATTTGCCCGGACCTGAAAAGAAAACAAGAATAACAAATATAAGTATGTATCATTAAATGGGGTACGGAGTGTTTTAACACTAGGTTCCCTCTGTCCCTACCCTGCTGTGTGCGGGATACTGCGTGAAGTTGATTTTTTTAATCATTAAAATTAATGATAATATATATTTCTACAAACATACATTTATATAAAACATACTCCTAAATTGTTAAATATTTAAAGCTATCTAATTGTGGCCAGTCATGGGGCAGAGGCACAAGCATATGACTGTACGTGTGACAAGTTGTGTTGGTAGTGTTAAGACGCTCCGCTTCCCTCTCCGCCGAAGTTTGGAAGCATTGCGTGTTAAATGACGGAACTCAACTCCTTGTTTTGCCTCGATACCAGTAATGTTTAATTTCGTCAAGTGGGAATAATTTATCGTGTTTACAGTCCCACGTCAGTGCCCTTGCGCTACGATTTGCCTCACTAAAATGTTTATAATCTGATAATATAAAGGAAAAAATACTAACCACGCAGAATAAATAGCGAACCACAGCTCAATAACATACAGGCAGATGTTTTTGTAGAACGAGTACAATATTAACTTGCTGATGCGCGAGTAGTTCCACGCGCCGTGCACTAGGAGGAGGCGGACGAGGAAACGGAACTAAAATGGAAATTTCAAAAATATATTTAGAGCTTTAAGCTCTAGGTTTTATTATGTATGTATGATACATATTACATGGTCAAAATGTATTGGGAAAACGGTTATTAAATTTTTATGATTTTCAATATATCCTATAATATATTGAAAAATTCATGGCGCAATGAGATAATTTTCTCATTGCGTCATGAATTTTCTGAATAATAGAATTTAATTAGATTTTTTATTGTTATAAAGTGAAGACGTAAAGCACGACGTCCGAGGCGGCGTGTACCTGCGCGATGCTGTAGTCGGAGGCGCACACGGCCTGCAGCCCCTCCACGCCGGAGATGCCCACGCCCACGGCCGCGCGCTGGATCATGGCCACGTCGTTGGCGCCGTCCCCGATGGCCAGCGTCACCGCGCCCTCCGCGCGCGACACCAGCTCCACCACCTGCGCAGTCCACACGTGTATAGTGTGCGTGTATTACTCCCCTCATCAGCTCATTTTGAAGCATTAAAAAAAATTAAGGAGGATATTAATAATTTGTCTTTGAATAGTAAATCTTTAATTATGGGAAAAAAATACGAACCTCCGCCTTCTGTATCGGAGACACTCTACAACATACTACGACTTTGCATGAAACACAAAGATCCAAGAAATCCTTCTTCAAATCACACCCCATCGCATACTTAAGTGTCTGTCCGTCTATCACTAACGCTACTTCGTTGTCTTTGCGAAGGTTCTCTCCAAAATCTGTTATATGTCTAGATAGAGTTTCTCTCGTGGCCTGTAAAATACGATGATTAAAAGTAGTTTCTGATACATGAGATATTTGAACCACAGATACAATGGGATACATCAAAACTATTAACGTGATGTAATACAGCCTTCACCTGAAGACTGTGTTCGATTGATCACTCTAGAGAAAAAATTATATTTCCCACTCTGACAAGAAGACAAAGTTCACGACATTAAGTTGAACCACCTATATTTACCAATATTTCGAAAACTGGGTAGTGGGTGGGGGCGGAAGTATCTTAACACTACGTTTCTTTCTGCCTATCCTACTTTATGCGGAATACAGCGTAAAGCTAAAAAAATATATCTGACATATAAATAGAAAGAACAGCAAAAGACAAGAAGAAACGGAAAAAAATAACAAGGAACGGACAGAAATAAAGAGAGATACAAAAATTACTAACATCTAAGCTATCCTCGTTAAGCACGAGCAGGGGCATGGCGGCGTGCAGCAGGCGCGCCGAGTGCGCCACGTTGATGGCCGTCTCTTGCTTGTCGCCCGTCAGCACCCACACGTGGATGTTCGCTTTGAGCAACGCTGCTATTGCTTCTGGGACGCCGTCCTGCAAATATGTTCAGGTGAATTAAATATTTATACTGTACATTGAAGTCTGACTGTAAGCACTATGTGGGTTGAATCTCTAATCGGAGAGTGAATACATTAGTGCTGCGTTGAATTCCAGCGCTCAACCTCAACAACGATTGCGGGGCGCGTGGGGCACCAGAGTGCCTTAAAAAGATTTCCTCTACCTCCTCTGTTTCAAATACAGGCAATCCTAGTCCAGGCGTTAGTTACCATTAGTGTATTGGTGCCGTGCTAATATAAGTAATTTATTCATTCAAAATTACATACATCAAAATATTTTCATTATGATTCTTACTAATAGCCCCTACCATTTAAATTCTAAAGGTCGTCATGACATTGCGGCTGTTGAGGACACTGCGCCTGAATTTGAATACATATTTATTTATACAGTCCATTCTTTTATTTCTATAATTCAGGAAAGGCAGTATACCCTACCCAAGTAGGCACAGGGCACAGTCCCCAACATTTTGGTCCATTCGAGTTGGATTCATTATTCTTCAAGAAACCCGGAAGCGGAAGGTCTACGAATACCAGGATCATATCTTTCTTCCAGAACACTGGACAGACAGCATATGGTTCGTCGTGCCTTCAACGGATTGCCGGAAGCGTTCTAGTCGCCAAGAAAAAAGAAGGTCAAGCAAGGTCGAATGGAGGTCATCGACGAGCACGTGGTTCCTGCATATCACACATAAAGGACATATACGTGAGATCGTTCCATATCCTACTTTCATCCTTCTTATTCTTCTTTCATTTCATTTTCAATTTTATCATTTCCATTTTCATCTCATTCATTTTTCGTAGTCTAACATTTTATAGTTACGTCATCCTTCACACGTCACTAAGATTATAACACTTTTATAATCGTTAATTGCATAAGATTTTGCAACTTACTTTATTATTTAAGTCACATTAATTTCGCGTGACTATATTTACAATCGTATTAATTTAATTAATAAAGCCTTCATGAATATATATATATATTCATCAAGGCTTTTCACAATTATTGTATGTCAATACCATCAAATAATAGCTTATATCACTAGTTTTTAAAAGTAATGCTTTTAAAAATTGTTAAAGCTTGTTTATATTGTTTAGCTAATTTGTAATATTTTACTTACAGGTTGGTACTACGAAAATAAGCGTAAAGTATTTTTAGGTTATAAGCATTAAGCGAGTGACTGTTTTTGCCAATAATAGCTATAATCGTTGAACATTTTTGATTGCTTTCTTTTTTCAGTTATTTAATTTGTTGCTATTTATTTAAATTTCAGTAGGTATAGTTGAGTAAAGCTTTAATTAAATAACCATTGCTAACTTTTTGCTTTAATAAATAAATAATAATTACACATAAAATATTAAAAATCAGCGATAAACAAATAAAACAATTAATTAAAAAACGAGCTGCGCTTAAGGGAAAGCTTACTAGCTTTCATAGTTATTTAAAATCGCTTTCCAATAGTAATGAATTGCAAACTCAAATCGAATTACAGTTACGTTTAGATAAAATCGAAGGCTTATACGACGATTTCGATGGTTTTCAGAGAGAGCTTGAGGAGTTATCGGACATGCCAGAGGACGAGGCCAAGGAGCGCGAGGCTTTCGAGGCGCAGTACTACTCTCTCGTGTCTGCCGGTCGTGCTTTGATCCATAGTTATAGCAAGCTATCACTACCTTCGCATGATACTTCGGTTCCGGTATGCTCCGACAAATATTCACACAAACCTTACTTACCTAAACGTAAGGTTGTTGAACTTCCTAAGATCGATCTACCACATTTTAATAGTGAGTATCACAATTGGCTTGGCTTTAGGGATATATTTAATTCTTTAATTCATTCTGATAATAGTATCGACAACGTGAATAAATTTCATTACCTTCGGGCATCTCTTAAAGGCAATGCAGCTTTAACCATATCAGGTTTAGATTTTTGCGCAGATAATTATGAGTCAGCATGGCAGATGTTATGTGAACGCTATGATAATAAACGTCTATTAGAAAATCACCACTTCGCTTTTTACTATAGAATCCATACAAAGGGAATCCAGTATAAGTTTGCGTAGTCTAATTGATGCTATAAATAAAAACTTAAGAGCACTAGCGAATTTAGGTCAACCAGTTCAATACTGGGATACGTTAATAATTTATATGGTGTCTTCTAAATTAGATAAAGTCACAAATAGGGAATGGGAGTTTCATAGGAACAACATCGATGAACCCCCCACGCTTCAACATTTTATTAAATTTATTTCTAATAAAGCGGATCTTATAGAAACGTTAGATGCATCAAATACAGATAATTGGAAGCTCCAGTCAAACTTAAATAAATCAAACTTTGCTTATTCACTAAGTAAGCCAAAATTATGTCCCTTTTGTAAAAAGGATCATATAATATTTAAATGTGAATCATTTAGAATGTTACCAGTTGAAATAAGAATTGAAAAGGCCAAAACTTTTAACGTGTGCTTGAATTGTTTGCGCTTTGGTCATTTTGATAATAATTGCAAATTTTCACATTGCAAATACTGTACCAAAAAACATAATACTTTATTACATTCTGATAAGTCTTATTCACAGAACGTAGCTCTTTCAGCTAATGAATTTCCTTCTTATACTTCTAAATCTTCTACTGTTCTACTTTCCACAGCCTTGGTAAAGGTCGTCGATATAAATGGAAAGCCGTACGCTGCTAGAGTCTTGCTTGATAATGGGAGCACCAATAATTTTATAACTCAAGACCTCTGCGGTAAGCTAAAACTTAATCCTATTTCGGATAAGTATAGATTGCATAATATTACCCAGCATCACAACTCTTCTTCCTACTACGTACGTAAACGTAAACGACTTGCAAATACCACCCGGTGTTCATTTAGCCGATCCGTCATTCCATATTCCATCTACAATAGATATTTTAGTAGGTGCAGAAATATTTTGGAGCGTGATTGGAACAAATCGTATCAGCTTAGGACGAAATAAACTCTCTCTTTTTGAAACAAAACTGGGTTGGCTTGTTTCTGGTACTATTGCAAGCGACAACTGTAATAATAAACATAATAGTATATGTATGTTAAGTAATGATGTCGATCTTGATTTTACTTGTTTCTGGGAGCTTGATGCTATTTATTTTAAACATAATTTTTCCCCAGAGGAACGTGTACGTGATATAAATCCTTTTGAGACCAGAAACAATTAAAATTCAAAATTTTATTTTTGTAAAATTACAACGTATTACTGTATTTATATTTAGGTTTATTAACAACTGTCGTACTAAATGCAAACAAAAGTGGTAATATAACGATTGCTGAACTCGCTAACGCAGGGGTGGACTATGCTGGGCCAATTATGATAGCTAATTGTAAGGGAAGAAGTTGTAAACCTATAAAATCTTACATTTGTGTATTTATTTGTCTAGCTACAAAGGCTTTACATTTGGAGCTCGTGTCCGATCTTACAAAGGAGGCATTTATAGCAGCGTTAAACAGATTCACATCACGTAGAGGTAAACCACGAACTATTTATTCCGACAATGAAACTACATTTGAAGGTACTTTTAATGAGTTAGCTGGACTTCTCAAGAATCTCTCACCGGCAGACACGACTGAGGAAGGTATAAATTTCACTTTCATTCCCGCATACACTCCTTACTTTGGTGGTTTGTAAGAGGCTGCTGTTAAGTCAGTAAAATATCATTTACGACGTATTTTAAGCCTTACTTTTTTAGACTACGAGGAAATGAATACATTATTAGTTCAAGTAGAAGCAATTTTAAATTTCCGTCCTCTTACTCCTTTATCTAACGATCCGTCCGACCTATATCCGTTGACTCCTGCACATCTCCTTATTGCAAGATCTCTAACGTTTGTACCACAATCCATTGTCAGCGCTGACAGAATCTCTTCTTTGGCTAGATTTAACCGGATTCAATTACTGAAGCAACATTTCTGGAACATATTTTCTAATGAATACATTACTCTCCTTCAGCAGAAAACTAAATGGATGCGGTCATCTGCAACACTTAAAGAAGGGACACTTGTAGTAATAAGGGACAAATCTAGTTCACCCATACTATGGTTGCTTGGGAGAATCATTCAAATATTGCCTGGGAACGATGGAGTCACTAGAGTTGCAGATATTCGAACCAAGAAAGGCGAGATCAGGCGTGCCTTCAATACCATATGTCCCCTGCCGACATCAAATCTTGAAGATATCTCTTCAACGCGGGGAGTGTGTTGAGGACACTGCGCCTGCCATCGCGGGCAGTGCATCGCGCGTCTTTAGAGCGGGGCGACGGCGGGGGAGCAGGGACGGCCGGAGCGACCGGCACACGTCCTCACTTACCTTTTAACTTTAGTCACCTTAAGTCCGACATAGTCGTGATCATTGTCGGGCTTTTATTTGAATACATATTTATTTATACAGTCCATTCTTTTATTTCTATAATTCAGGAAAGGCAGTATACCCTACCCAAGTAGGCACAGGGCACTGTCCCCAACAGCGGCACAGCTATATATATTACTAAAACGCAACGATTGTGGATTCAAACCTCCCTCGGGGGACTAAATAATATTTTTATTTTCTGGCAACAAGATAAAACACCGCGACCAGTTTTGTCATTCAATACGCAATGTCTCAAAAATTCAAAGGAACGGATTGTCTTAGCACTAGGTGCCCTCTGCCTACCATGCTACATGCTGGATACAGCGATCACTCCTATTGTCATACGGTTTGGGGTCGGTTTATACTAAGATGTCATTTGACCCCACCAAGTTCCGACTATGAAGGAAGACCTAACGTGTCAGGACTGCCTGCTCAGGCCCACGCGCCCCGCTTCTTTATATATATATATACATATACACTTTCCGCTGAATTCTAGAGGCATTGCGTGCTGAGTGGCAGAACTCAACGCCGTGCTTTGCCTCGACACCAGAGCGAAGAAATGACAATATATACTTTTAGATAAACATTTCATTTCTTCGAGTGGTGACCGAATCCACAATCAGTCGCGTTTTTGCAGTCACACACACACAGTGCCTCAGCGCCACGACTGGCCTCAATAAAAATAAATAATATAAAAAATATAAGCTTTATCTATTTCTAAGATAAAGTATATCTACCTGTAATTTATCCTCAATAGCAGTAGCTCCCAGTAATCGTAAGTTATTTTCAATGAGCATGGCGGCTTCCTCTATCTTTTGTTCTCGGTCGTGTATCGCTATACTCGCTTTGTGGTATGTATTCGACCAGTCCTGTTGCAAAATTATGGTCATGTTTAAATATAGGTATTAGGCCAAGATCTCAGGGCCGCCAAACCTAAGTCATTTTACCAATCATCGGTTTGGATTAATCATCTTTCCAGATAAAGATGTACCGTTACTTGGCTCTACCTCTGAAAGGGGCCCACTTTCAGACAGTAAGTACGCATACAGTCTTAACTACATATTAGATTATTAATCTTTAAAATTTTAACTTTGCTAAAATGACATAGGTCTGGGGGGATTTGGGACCTCATTGTATATGACATTATGAAGCTAACGTTTAAATCAATAAAGGGAAAAATAAAAAGTAAAAAAATGAAAGTAAAAATAAAATATTTAAGGTATTTGAAAAATTTAGAGTATCTTTTTTTAATTATTTTAAAATGATATAGTCATGAAATTGTTATTGTGGATTTTTTATTATAAGATATATATTTTGAATTTAAATATACTTTCATTACATATAGTTAAAATCTTACTCGTTAGTTTATTTCTACGTAAACAACTTTAAGCGAACATTCAAGACGCCAAAACTAACAAAAGGAAACAACATTATTAGATATATATCAGCGTTGGCTAAAATAGGCTTTCAGCCACCAAGTGGGCTAAAGAAACTACTGCGCAGATTTCAAATTCAATATAACTCCAAATTTCTAAAATACTCCAAAAAAACAAAAATAACCTAAAAGATAACCCATTCCACTCACATTATAAACATGGTCGGGTATATCGGCGGCAGCAAACACCAGTGTCCTGAGACCTTCGGCGGCGAAATGTTCCAAATGGGCTAAAGTGGCGGCCGCGTACCGCGCGCTGCTCCCCCCGGCCAAACGCGGGTATATCACTGAATCTGCCCCTTTGCAGAATAATTTAATTTCACCTGCGAAACCATGGAATAGTTATATATAGAACAAATCGAATGCTACGTCCCGGCGCGGGCAGGCGCGGGCAGGGGCACTCACCGCTGGGCGCGCGCACGATGACGGACATGCGCTTGCGCGCGGACGTGAAGGCGAGCACGTGCAGCACGTCGTAGCGCGGCGTGGAGGGGGGCGCGCGCACGCGCAGCGACACGCCGGCGGGCGTGCGCGTCGCGAACACCCAGCCGAACGAGGCCGCGCCCGCCACCAGCGCGCGCTCGTCTGCACACACATCGGCACACGTCAAGTAAACTATAACAGAGTATTCTTTGTTATGAAAAAGGACAAAGCAAACGAGCGTTCGGATCACCTGATGGTAAGAGATCACGCCCACGACCCCGTGCAGCACCAGAGGAGCTACAGGTGCGTTGTGGTCGACAAGGTGGACAGACGCGCTTTTTTAAGGTACCCATGTCATATCAACCTGAAAACATTGCCGCGGGTAGGCCATTCCATAGTTCCGTGGCGCGTGGAAGGAAGTTTCTACGAAACCGCACAGTAATAAATTGCCACGTATCCAAGTGGTGTGAATAATATTTTAGCTTGTGACGTACGCAACAAACACAAGCCTTTCACAGATCATTGGGTCCCCAATAATTCGAATGAATCTACGATGTATGCGATCAAATGGTTAAAGCTAATACTGGGATGCATCAGCACAAAGATGAAAACACTACTCAATATGAACCCGAACCTGAGCCCTATATAGGGCCAACCGATGTAATGACGTGAAGTACCGTCTCGCTCTGTTGATGACCCCCAGTTTCTTCGAAGCCAACTTAGCATTGCTTTCCAGATGATCGCGATACTACTACTCGAGACATTAAGGCCCAATATACTGATACTAGGCGCGGCTGTAAGGGGAATGTTTTGAAAGACTGGCGATACGATAAATGGATTTTTTTTTGTGGTTAACGCGCAAACTCCTGTCTTCAGGGGGTCAAATTGAACGAAGTTCCTTTCATCCGGTGAAGAGACATTCTCGAGGGATGCCTCAACAGAAGACACAAGTTTATTTCGGCGCTGTTCCGCGTTTTCCCGAGAAATACTTGCACGGCCGGAGTAAACAGCGCCCATTGTGCTATCATCTGCAAATTAAATTCAAATTCAAATAATTAATTAAAGAACCTAGAGGCTCCGTTATACTTCCTTTTTGAGGTTTTCACCTTCGGATCTTTAGTAACCAGTGGCTTGGCCCAGAATTGATATGCCTTGCGTTTGCTAGAGGCAGCAAGGCTGTGACTTGCCACCGATTGACACTACACTGACTGACATTGACTGCTAGGAATATAAAGTTCCATGCCCTGCAGAACCACGTCGGCAACAGCAGCGGCACAGGAACTAAGATCATCAGAAGAGAAGCAAACCGGCCCCCAGGGATAAGATGAGTAAAATGTACGTATCCCATTCCAATCCGCTGACTTGTAGTGCCAAACGCGACGAGTTGTGGGTGTTCTGCAATTGCCGCGCTTAATGGGCACAACACTCCGTACCAGGCATGGTCAGAAGACCTCAAATGGGCCTCGACGACTACCTGGTACTGTTCCGGATGTGAAGTCAGCAGAAGGTCCAATAAGGAGGCATTGTGGTTGTCCACGTCCGGGAGTCGCGTAGGCGACCTAACCAATTGGGACAATCCGTTCGTTATAGCAAGGTCAAATACAGCCCTGCCCGCTTAGTCGGTGGTGCGTGATCCAAGCCAACTGGCATTGTGCGCATTAAAATCTCGAAGTATCACGACCTCAGCGGAGGGGATCTGTGAGAGAATATCATCAATAGCCGATTGAATATGCTCCATGAGCCGACCCGTTTCTGCATTAACACTGTGGGACATGTAAAGGCATGCGCAGACTCGGGCACGATCGTCCGAGTCAACATGGAGCCAGATAGTAGACAGGTCCCGACGACCTTCAAAATTGATAAGACGACGGAAACTTAGTCCTCCCTTACGAACATGAGGCATAAAGTTATGTTCTATTATGTAGCCGGGGTATTGGAGATAGGCTGTGTTGCTCGGTCGAGCAATTTGAGTCTCCGTCAGGAATAAAGGCCAGCCGTGCCGTCTCGAGATGGTGGTGGACGGCATTCAGGTTGGAATGTAGATCTCTGATATTGCAAAAGTTCACGTTAAGCGTGGTAGGGTTGCCGTGGAGCGTACGTCTCGTTTGCCCTGTCTGTAGTGTGGAACTGTATGTACCCTCCCCAGAATTCGAAGGGCGGCCTGAGTTTGGAGACTCAGGGAGGGATTCTCCAGCACCGGATGTTGAGCGCCGGAGTCCGGCTTTACCTAATGCGAAAAGCAGTGGCATAAAGCCACTACTTAACGCCGGTCTTAAATGCCGAGGGTGGTAATGATTCGGTCGAGACTGCCCATGCGTGTTGCCATTGCTGGCGACGTGACTCTGCCACACGTACTTTAGTCGCCTCTTACGACACCAGCAGTACCAGGATGATCCTATTCTAGGCCGGGATCACACGGCATAAAAGGCCTTTCTTTCAGGTGCTCGCGTATCATACCCGGTGAGGCCGCATGATAGTTGACTTGTCCTCCGACGTCCTCCGGGATGACCGTGTGACACACCGCCAGCATAGTGAGGAACTCCCGGATGACGGGCGCACTGGGATGACCGGCTTCTAAGTTCTGGTACAATAGAGTGTCCTCCAGCCGCTCGTTCGGACCAGGTCGATTGTAGATAACCTGAAAAATTACATATTTATACTACATCGAGGAATCGTGGCCGAGTAAACAATCAAAAGTAAGGTGTGTCTGTGAACAAAATTTTAAATAAATCTTGCATAAAATAAAAAAAACTATAAATAACTAAAAAATCTTAATATCTCAAACAAAATAATTACTTGCTTAAATTAACTTATCCATCTAAGATAGATAACTTTTACAGTGCTTCAATATACACGGTTGCTATAGTTGTTACGATAAAAATTCTAAGCAGCAATATGCAGATAACTTTTGCTGTCAATACATGTCACTGTAAAACTATTAAAATAAATTGACATAGAGAGAAACAGTAGTAACAATTGAACCATAATTACTAAGGGAACCTAGTGTTAACACACTCCATTCCCCACTTTCTGCCGAATTCTGGAGGCATTGCGTGTTGAGTGGCAGAACTCAACGCCGCATTTTGCCTCGACACCAGAACGAAGAAATGGAAATATAAATTTAAGTAAATATTTCATCTCCTCGAGTGGGAATCGAACCCACAACCAGTCGATTTTACAGTCACACTTTGTGCCGCTGCGCCACGGCTGGCCTCAAAATAGTTTCTAATACACAAAATAGTTTCTAATATTATTAGAATGTCTTGCTTAGTCTAATTTGTTTAGGAAAACTAAATCAGTCAAAGATATAAAAAAAATATAGATTTTAATTTATTTACTTTGGCATAGGCCAAATAATAATGAGGCCGGTCGTGGCGCAGCGGCACGAGGTGGGACTGCAAAACCGACTGGTTGTGGGTTCGATCCCCACTCGAGGAGATGAAATATTTACTTAAATTTATATTTCCATTTTCTTCGCTCTGGTGTCGAGGTTAAGCGCGGCGTTGAGTTCTGCCACTCAACACGCAATGCCTCCAGAATTCGGCAGAAAGTGGGGAACGGAGTGTCTTAACACTAGGTTCCATCTGCCTACCCTGCTGTGTGCGGGATACAGCGTGAAGCTAATCTACTTTGGCATAGGAGGTGAAAATTTTATACAAACTCCTCCTAATTTTAATCCGAATAACATATAAATAGAAAATTCTATTGACCATAAAATAAAACAAACCCACCTCAGCTATAGAACACTTCCTAAACTCCATAACATTGCAAGTTAATGTTCCAGTCTTGTCGCTGAACACGTACCGCACCATACCGAGTTCCTCGTTGAGGTTGGAAGTACGCGCGAGTGCTGGAGTATCGGTTTCAGGGTGGTACATCTCACCGTCCATCGCTATGAATTTTGCCTAAAAAACATATATTATTTAGTTTTACGCTGTATCCCGCCTTAAGAGGGTAAGGCAAAGGAAAACTAGTGTTAAGACACTTTTTAATTTTTGAGATCTTGCTTGTTGAATGGCGGAATTCAACACTGCGAGAAAAATTAAAATATTAAATAATTATTTTCCTCGAGTAAAAATTGTCAAACCGTCGTGTTTACACTTACATAATATGCTACGACGGCCTTTTGATCCATAAAATCTAAGTGAACTCAAAAAAAGCAATAAATTATTTAAATTATTATTATTTTTTTTCTGTTTCACCTCTTTTTCTACATAGCAGGATAGACAAAAAAGGAAATTGAGAAACACAAACCAATCTCTAAGGAGCGTAACCTTAATATTTTTTTTTGTTTTATGAACTTACTACGTACGTATAATATACAGGAGTATAGGAGTATAGACGTTGACTAGAGTCAAGACTGCATTTTGTATTTTCCTACTGAATTACATGATTACTGTCATTAGATAATCATACAAAAGGTGCATAATCCACCAGTCAGAAAATTTCAAATATTACTTTTATATAACTAATTAGTCATATTACAGTCCTAGCTCTAATATTATTTTATAGCTCACAATGACTCTTATAATTAAAATTGATCATAATTTTGAATGGCTTAATAGATAATGACGTCATATTTTTATGATGACTTACAAAGATAACTCCGGAATTAAGATTATAAACAAAAATTTTCATTTTCACGTTATTATGTTAGATAACTGACTTTAATAGTTTTTATTTTCAGCTTCAGCAATTCTTTTTCTGCGTTTTTTCTAGAAAAAACGTGTAGCTGCACCTTTTGACTTTGAAATTTGAAATAAGCATGATTTATAAATAAATATTTTTATTATATAAGTGTAATACTATACTTACTTGGAAAAATCTGACAATTTCAGCGGTAACTTGTAAGGATATTGGTATAAGGTTATTGTATAATATCAAAAATGTTAAAAAATTAAATCCGAAATGTGCATTCGGTGTTCCTGAAAGAGAAAAATAATAAAATTATATTAATCATATTAATTTAATGTCAGATAATTTTCTTAAACAAAATATTTTTTGCTTCTCCAGCATTGATGATTGGTTGGTATATAATGTTGTGAGTTCTAAGCCCAGTCCACTAGGGTACAAAGTCTTGGATTCTGTCACCATACTTCAAATGTCTATGTTGCAGCGAATTTGAGATTTTTACTATTTCTACTATTGATTTGCCTATGTTATGGTATGTGGTAGATATATAGCTTGAATAAATCCTCTCATCCTTCCTTTCCCCCCACTTACCATCAAGTCCAATATACCAGTCCCTTAGCCCCCCACTGGTGGAGGTCCTTGTACGCACCCACAGCTCACTACAAGCCGCACTGAGTAAAGATAGGGCCAGGAGTATGATGAACAGCATCAGGATGTGCGTGTTGGTCTGACGATCAATTGACGAGCGCTTTAGTGGGGCTGGAACAAAAAATTGTGTAACTAAATGGATATCCATAATAATATTTTATAAAGCTAAAGAATTTGTCTGGGTCCCAAAATCTAATTATTTCTTTTGGTTTTTAGAATCCCAGAAATTACTAGTTTCATTGAGATTGCATGGCAAATCATTTTTGGTAAATATTATTCACAATTTCGGTATTTTTTTGCGTATAAATAATGAGATGGTAAAAAGCAATTATTGGTTAAGGTACAATTAACAATATAAATAATAAAACTAAATAGAATACGAAAATTTGTTGCACCATTGATATAAATGATAAATTTAAAAAAAAAACCAGCACAATAATCTGCAGACTTCTATTTGGTATAGATAATAAGACATCAGAAAACAGCCATTAATATAAATTAAATACTTCACTCTTTCCCCGTAAAGCAGAAGGAACTTAGTATTAGGACACTCCGTCCCTCGTTGCATGGCACGAACCACCAATTTCTTAGATATTAAGTGTTGAATGTTGAATGACTTCGACGCTGCGGTGAACAGTTATATAAAAATCTTTAACCAAAACGGTCCTCAAATCTGCTCATCCTTCTAGTAAGCTCGACACTGTCTTGGAACACTACATAAAACAAAATGAACCTTTAGTGGAGTTCTTCATAAGTTTAGTTTCATGTCCGGTGTAGACCACGAGCGCGTGGACCCACGCAGTGTTACGGAGCATCGCGCCACGCAGCAACATCTGTTCTAGACCTAACGGGATCGTTCTGAAGGCAAAGGAAAGATATCTGTTAATATTGCTATATTATTACTTAATATTTAAGAAAAATAATATTAAGCAATACATTTCTTTTCTGTTTTAAATTAAATATAATACAGAGTCCAGTAGTGTCTTAATACTAGGTGCCTTTTGCCTACCCTGCTGTGTGCGGGATACAGCATGGAGCTTATTTATTTATATTTTTCATTAAACATATAGTGAATAAATCTTTTTACTATTTTTACAGAAATTGTTTTAATATTTGGGCTAAAAATAAATATCAATCTAATCAGTTAACGTTTCCACTTCTTTTAGAACTTAAGCATTGCAGAATATAAATATAAATGGATTGTAATAAAATTATCATTTGAGTATAAGCAGAAAGCCCATCCAAAAAAACAGAGATTTTAATTAAAAATTGATTCAATAATAATAATCTTACAAGAAAAAAAATTAATCCTAATCTTTTATTCCTCTTCTATAGTAAAAATACACATAGTATTTTACGAGAAATAAGTGGCAAACTAACTTAGCATTAGTCTCCTTCAGCATCCCATTGAACTCGTACAGGTGCCTGTTGGGCGGCTCGCACTGCACGGTCGCGCGGAAGGCGGCCAGCGCGGGCGCGGCGTCCAGGCAAGACGTGTCGGGGCTCGCTTGGCGGATCTTGAGATTCGTCTCACCGTCGAGGTTCGATGTCTCTATGAAGGATATGCCTTGTGGTTCGCTGGTAATTAAGAATTAATTATGGTTTATTATATTGATTAGAAATGTATTCATCATCGTCATTATTATAATCATCATCATCATCACCTATACATTCAGATCAGGTATCGTTAGAGGTTAATTTACTTCTACTCTCAACACGTTACTGTCTATAAAATAAATGGAAAGCCCAGTCGTAACATTGAGTCTTTTTAATTACTTTAAATCTTCTACTGTTTTTAAGGACTGACAAAAATATGTAAAAGATATATAGAGTGTTTTGGTCATCACCACTTTAAATGAAATCATAGTTTTAACTACTCTATAAAAAACTAAAACAATTAAAACAAAAGAGATTTTTCCAAAAATGAAAAATCTATTTTTTCAAACAAAATAATGAATAAAATGATCGTTGTAAAATAAGATGCCGTTTGTCAACAACGACGCACACAGACACAAACCTATCAAAGCGATAACGCCCCACACGCCTCATTCACGAAATAGAGTCGTAGGCATGTTGAATTGCGTAAAATAGAATGGGATATATTCTTTTCTCGTTCTGGATCCCGATGGATGGAGCAGATCGGCAACGCTTAGTAGTATTTTTGTAGTAGTATGCGTTTACGTTATTGGTAACAGTATACGTAACTGCGTCACACGAAATACAGGTATGGATGAACACCGTGAAATGAAAAAAAAATCCTACGTCTAAACTGTTGAGGTATCTTGATTAATTTCTTTAGGTACGGGTTTCGAATATTTTACCCTTAATAATGCTCTCGTAAAAGGAGCGTAGACACTTCCCTGACCCTGTATATTCGAAATCATCTACAAAAAAAGTTTAATTATCTACAATCAATACATCACAATTTACCAGTAAATGGTTTCTAAAAATTTCAATTTCTCAATAGGATTGTCGTAAAAGAACAATAAACCCAAAGAGGCTAGTAAAAAAATATATTTTGTAAAATGAGTAAAATTTGGTCACTTTAAAAAAGAACCTGGTAGGAACCCACCTAGAGGCCAACAACACAAGATCAGCGGGAAAGAACTGGTTGTTGAGGACCTTGCATATATCACCCACTTGCAATTTCTCCCATCGTATGCTGTGCCACCGCCCGTTGTTTAGCACTTCCACTTTCCGTCTGTTCGTCTCGTCGTCTGCGCGGTGACGTTTCTAGAGAATAACAGAAAAGAAGATAAGAAGAATTATGGAGCCAGGCGCAATGGCAAGTGGCAGAAAAAAAATTATATAGATATTTTGGTTGGTCTCTTTAATTCAATTAGTCGATTTTTTAAGAAAAGAATTAAAAGTGAAAAGATTACTGTTTCATATTACTTTTTTTTTTTAAATATGGCATAGTATTATTTTGATACAGCAAAACTTAGTCAAATTTAAAATCAAATATGTTCCTATGTGGCATTTAATTATTGCCATGGTTTGCGAAAGTTAAAATTATTATTTAATTTGAATATATGTATAATTATTTGTTATTAAGAAAAAATATCAAAGTAGTAAAAAAAATCAGCTTCACGCTGTAGATAGGGACTAGTGTTAAGACACTCCGTTTCCCTCCGTTTTCATTAAATATTTCAGGTCCTCGAGGAATGGGAATTGGATGCATAACCTGTCGCGATTACAGTCACATGCTTGTGCCCCTGCGCCACGACTGGCCGACGGCCTGGACAAACCTGGACTGATCTACAGACATCTATTTTCAGTTGAACAATATCTATATGTTATGGGTTTAAATATGATAACCACAACCAAGTGTCACAGATGTATATCTAAAATTAAATTTATACATGAAATAGTGAACATTTCGCTAAAGGTTTAAACGTGAAACATCCGCGATAAGCAATCAGGAAATGAACACGGCATTGGACTATACAACGGAAGTTGAATGCAACAGTTTCAGTTTTCATTTGAAAGCTTAAATGGTATTAACTTAATGGATAAATTGCTTTTAATATTAAAAAAATCTATATATTTGTTAAATGACCTTAAATAAAAAAATATTTGTAAAAACAAAAACCCCGACTGCATCAAACTAAAAAGAAAATAAACAAGCCCAATACTTTATTAGGATTAACAGTCGGGACCTCTTTAAATTATGCAAGGTTCCTGGTAAAGATTTTATTGATTGAAGAATTACTTTTAGGTCCCGACTGTTAATCCTAATAAAGTATTGGGCTTGTTTATTTTCTTTTTAGTTTGATGCAGTCGGGGTTTTTGTTTTTACAAATATTTTTTTATTTTTCATTTTTTTGCTAGAATTTAATATGGTAATGATAATCATTATATACCTTTTTGAAATCCTGAAATTGAGCTCTTGAATTTGATACCCATATTGTAGTGTTCGAAACGAAATTTTTTTTTTTCACTAAGTCCAATGGCGTACCACAGCCGCTATGATTATTTTTTATTAACGTCACCGAATCATACGAATTCATACGAATCTAACGATACCTCAAATATGTAAATCCGTTCAGCGGTTCTGGAGATACGAGGTAATAAAGAATATTACATACATACAAGATACGCGCGAAAAACATAACCCTTCCTTAGCAGTCGGGAAAAAGAGGAGGTTTTTGAGTCGACTGTATGTTTTTTTTTTACTCTATTTGTTACGCAATTCCGCCTTCAAATTGGATTTTGATATTTCAGCATCCCATCTTACTCCGCATATAGCAATAAAGAGTTAAAACATCACATTCCGTAAAATATTAATAAAATTCAGAAAAATAATTTAATACAGAAATCATAAATAACGAACGACATGTGTCTTAATTTAAAAACAACTTTTTATACAAAATAGTCTTCTACGAACGAAAGTTGCTTAATATCTAGTTCATTATACATGCAGTAATTACTGACCGCCCACGTGGTCAAACGGAAATAAAATAACTAAGAAATCTGTACAGCACAGGACACATTCTAAATGACGAGTTAACTCGGACCGTAATACCTACAAGTACCGCCTCCCTCGACAAAAGAACTACCCAACACATAAAGAAACTTTTAACCAAACTGAATCTTCATATAAAATGATAAAGATATAAATACTTACAAAATCTTCAACAATTTCCTTGATCGCGCTGACACTGAGTATGAGTATGAGAGGAGTGAGCGTGGTCCAGCGTCCGGTGGGGGAGACGTCGGGTATCTGCTGTAGGAGCGCGATCAGTAGGAAGAAGCAGTTGGAGTAGCGCCGGAACTGCTCGAACAGGAATAAAGGGACGAACGATGGCACACTGCGGACATACAAACAGCATGATTAAATATTTTTATATTGTTAAATATCTATATTCAAATTGTGGCGTTGAGTTGTACTGCTCAACAAGAAATGTTTCGAATTCTGATGAAAACAACAGTGTTATAGCACTAACTTCTCTCCGCCTACCTAATTGTGAGCGAGATAAAGCACAAATTTTAAAAACTCGTTAAGAAAATAATGTGAGGATATTATGCTAATCGGTAATTCGGCCAAAAGTACCCCTACCCTGCAATATGCGGTATACAGTGTGTTATACTGCTTGGTTACTTCATTCATTATATTAAAAAAAATTGTAAAATCACTTAGACTAGTTTAAATCTTTTCTATTGTATATCTATGTCTATATTTCTATATATCTTTTCGGTCTTTTAACCTTCTGGTTTCAACAATACCTCTGTATACTTTTTGTGTTCAGTTATCTTTTGTTAAACATTAAATATTGTCAAACAACATTGAAAGTGGATCTGAAAATTGTACGACACACAAAAGAAGTGATCGATTCAAAGAAAACAACACATCCAAGCGCCGATACATGACGCCTGCACTCACATTATGTATAGAAATAACCCTGACTGATATCTCAAATTAAAGTATGACAATGATGATGTCGACGTTAAAACAGAATTGCTGCACTTATTTATAAAATTAGTTGTTGCCAGCGAATGCTCGCATAGTCCAGTTGAAAGGGATAAGTATTGGACATTGGGCACAGGACACATTTTGAAAGTAGTTCGAAGTAGCTTTGATTATAGCCTTTCTTTATAAATGGACTAAGTAAAATATTATTCTACTTCTAATGTGCAGTTCCTGAGATTAGTACATTCAATTGAATAAACTATTTAGTTTTATAATACTAGTATAGGCAACGATAGTTTTTAAATTCTCATTCAAAATCAAAATGTTTGTACTATTACATGGAAAGGTAATACTTACGGCTTGCTCGGATAAGCACATAAGCTCTTACATTAAGTCTAGTGCCGGCTCGGGCATTTAAAAGGCTTTCTGTATGTCTAAACTAAGGATTAAAATAAACTGAATAATGTTTATAGTGGTCGAGCTGAACGAGAATGCGGTATACATTGGGTACAATGCCAAAACGCAAAATGATAAGATAGCGAAAGATTTTAACAATACTCTAAAAAAATATTTGATAAAATACGAAAAAGAAAATGAATAAGATAAATTTTAAATTTAATTTTATTTGTTAAAATTTTTTAATTATCTAGCATAGTGTTATGATCAATAAATCGATCCCTCACATCGAGGAATATTTGTATAGACACAATAAAAACAATATTTATAATTTCAATTCGTTCTACGCACAAACATATGGGGCATGTAAACAAAGCGTGCCCCAGGCACTGTCTAGTAGTGACTCGTGACATCAGATGGCGGCGTGCCAGCGGGAATATCTGTCGTGCGCAAATAATACGATAGCTTTGGTGAAAATGATTGAGCTTTAAGCGCAAAGTATTTTTATATTCAAATAGCTGCACGTTGTATCTCTCATATAGCATATACCGGTAGGCAAAGGAAACCTAGGGTTAAATCCGCGCACCCGCCAATTTACGAAACATTGCGTGTCGAGTGGCGAAACAAAAAAAAATGCAAAGGTTAAATTGGGATATATTTATTTGGCGTGATCGAAAGCTCAGCTCGAACGAAAAGCTTTTCGAGGTGCCACCTGTGGACGGCGCGGCGACGGCGGCGGGTCGGTCGAACAATTACTTGCTAACTTGTTGTGATTGGGCCACGAACTTAGAATCGGATTAGAAACAGATTTTGTTTTTGTTGACAAGCAAGTATGTTCGGTACTTGCTGCTTCAATAAGATACATGTGTATATATAAAAGGACATGTACCTGACTGACTGAGGTAAGACGCACGCACAGCCGTAACCGCTGTGCGTAGAAACGTGAAATTTGGAAAGATGTTTATTTTTATAATCTGGACATCCATTAAGAAGGGATTTTGAAAAATTTTAACCCTAAAGGGATGAAATAGGGGTTGAAAGTTTGTATGGTTTTTTTTGAAATCGGCACCGAGTTTTCTAAAATTTGAAATTCAGACTCTTAAAAATATTTCATTGAACACGTGTTTCATGGTTTTTTAGAATTCACCCCCTAAGGTTTCAAATAAGGGGTTGAAAGTTTATATGGGAAGTCTTTAAATCGCCACTGATTTTTATAAAAAAATAAATTCTAACTGTTAAAAATATTTTATTAAACACATGTTTCGTGGTTTCTTTAGAATTCACCCCTAAGGGGTGAATTCTAAAGAAACCACAACAACATAAGCGGGCGAAGCTGCGCGCGCCCACTAGTATGTATATAACAAGCATCGATCTTCTACAGCAATACTTTTTGAGTTAATTTTAAATTTCACATATGAATAACAAGATATTGCTTGTATTAATACAATTAAGTTTTCGACTGGTAAGGAATTTCATTTCCAACGTGTAGTTTTTTGGTAGCTCAGAAATAATAAGCGAATTGGCTTAGAAACTTTTTACCCATATCAAAATAAATATAGTAAATATATAACTTCACGCTGCAGAAGGGTAGGAAAAGGGGCTAAAGACATTCCATCCCTCATGCACCATTCCATTTTGAGCGATAGAATATGACGAGATTGGGACCAAATGTTGAGTGGCAGAATTAAACGTCGGAAACCTAATGCCTAGACGAGACATAAGGAAAATTAATAGTACAATTGTACAAAACTTGGTCACATTCATATCATCTTCCATTGAATTAGTTATACAATAATAACAACAAATACAAGAATAGGTACGAGGTCGTAAATGTCTATTAATATTAATTTATAACGAACGTCATTTTGTTGCGAAAAAAGATATTTTCTTTGAAATCTACCCATTGTTTTAGTGAATAGACAATTATTCATCTTAACTTATTTGTAAGAAGAGTTTACAATTTGACAAAATCACGACAATTTGGACCCTGGCGATTAATTTATAACCTATATAATTTTTATGTTCAAAGTTCAAATTTTTATGTTCAAAGTTCAAGTTTATGTTCAAATATTTTCTTTTCTTCGCTCTGGTGTCGAGACAAAGCGCGGCGAACACCACCGCCGCCACTCAACACGTAATGCCTCCAGAACTCGGTAGTAAGTGGAGAACGAAGTGTTGAACACTAGGTTCCCTCTGCCTACCCTGCTGTGTGCGGGATACAGCGTGAAACTGATTTAATTGAGATTTTAATTTTCTATATAATTATAGCCAGTCATGGCGCAGGGACACAAGCGTGTGGCTGTAAAAGCGCCAGGTTGTGGGTCCCACTCGGGGAAATTAAATATTAAATATTTTCATTTCTTCTCTTTGGTGACAAAGCGCGGTGTTGAGTTCACTCAACACGCAACGCTTTCAGAATTCGGCGGAAAATGGCAAACGGAATGTCTTAACAATAGTTTCCCTCTGTCTACCCAGCTCTTTGGGAGATTCAGCGTAAAGCTAATAAAAAATATTAAAATATGAAGAGACAACAGTGGAAGAGGAGAAATGGATATTTAGAAACCGCAGCATCTGGCGCTCTTTTCTCTGACTACCTCGGCAAACCTATAAATAAACTAAAACTAAACTAAACGGAGCGCCAAACGCTACGGTCTCTACATACCTCTCATCTCGTACAGTTTTCTCGCATCAACCACTCTCATAATGGATTACAGTTTTTTAAATAAACAACAGAATAAAATACATAATAGAGGCCGCAGTGGCACAGTGAGAAAGATTTGATTGCAAGCACCACTGTTGTGAGTTCGACTCTCAGCCGGGGGAATATATTATGATAGTAATTTCTTCGCAAGATCGAAACAAGATTATGCGCGGCCTTGAGTTCCGCCACTAAACACGCTCCGTCTTGAAAATTGTTTGGAAAGTGAGGAAAGGTTCCCTGAACCACGATGAAATTTAAAATATAATTATTAATTTGTTTGTGTAGTAAGCTAAAATATTAACAAAAATCACGCAAAAGCTAGGTGGATTCCAAAGTAACAACTCATAGATAATTATACATATAAAAAAAGGTAGGTTCACTCAACTAAGTAATTAAAAACGTGTGATTAACAAAAAAGACATTATAAATTTAACTACTGATTTGCATTCCATCAGTCCAGCTATTATATTCTGCGACGACCACGTGACGTCACGCAGGGTGGGCTCGAGCCCGATATGCTTGGTTAGAGGTCATTTTATAAAGACCTATCAAGGTACATACGATGCAAATAGAACTTTATTGCCTTTTTTCTTCTAGAAAAAGTGAAGTATATTTATCTCACAAAGTAATGTAACTTTCACGTTCACGTTCATTCCCTCATAGAAGGGTGTACTCCGTTCCCCACTTTCCGCCGGTATTTTGGCGCATTAAGTGTTGAGTGGTGGAACACAACGACGACCTTTTGTCTTGATGCCAGCGCGAAAAAATGAAAATATTATTAAATAGTAATTCATTCCCTCGAGTGGGGAACGAATCCATAACCGTCGCCTTACAGAAAGTGGAGAACAGAGTGTATTAACACTATTGTATTCCGAAGGCATTATTTACTTGAGTGGGAATCGCACCCACAACAGGGGCACGCTTATGCCCCTGCACCACTATTGGCCTCAACAACGTATCATCATACACGCACGTATTACAATCACACCATATCAAGGATTACTCAGTATTAATTTGTCATAGTACTTTAGAATTGTCACTATCTCCATGTAAATACATATATGCGTCTGCGCATATATAAAAATAAATATAATTTACCTGTACTTGGCTGTGGATATCCGATTGTTGACGAATTTCTGGGGCTGTGGGCGGTTGACAAAGATGACGCGGTTCTGTTCATCGTTCGCCCCGTCTGTTATACCGGACGTTGTGGCTTCATCCTCGTCTGTGGGCATACATAGAACAAAAATATAGAAGTTGAACATTTATATAAAAAAACAACAACACAACAAAATAGATAATCGATAATACAAAAAAATATTTGTAAAAACAAAAACCTCGACTGCATAAAACTAGAAGAAAATAAACAAGCCCAATAGTTTATTAGGATTAACAGTCGGGACCTCTTTAAATTATACGCCGTTCCTGGTAAAGATTTTATTGATTGAAGAATTACTTATAGGCCCCGACTGTTAATCCTAATAAACTATTGGGCTTGTTTATTTTCTTCTAGTTTTATGCAGTCGGGGTTTTTGTTTTTACAAATATTTTTTTATTTTTCATTTTTTTGTTAGAATTTATTATGGTAATGATAATCATGGTATACCTTTTTGAAATTCTGAAATTGAGCTCTTTAATTTGATACCCATATTGTAGTATTCGAAACGAAAATTTTTTTTTTCACTTCGTCCAATGGCGTCCCACAGCCGCCATGATTATTTTTTATTAACGTCACCTATCTAAGAACACTTGGGCTGCTAATACGAATCTAACGACACCTCAAATATGTAAATCCGTTCAGGGGTTCTGGAGATACGAGGTAATAAAGAATATTACATACATACAAGATACGCGCGAAAAACATAACCTTTCCTTAGCAGTCGGGAAAAACTAAGATATGGTAAAATCATTGTTGACAGAAAGATGGTTAAGAACCGAAGATTTACTAATTGAATCTTAACTAATGTCTACTGATTCATGAATTTTGTTATATAATTTACATAATCCAGGGATCACTGTATTTGCACCAAATACAGTCTTTTCATTTGGTGGTATTAATATAAGTAAATGTTTTCTTGGGTATTCTAAAATTATTTTTTGCTAATAAATTTGAGCAGTCAATTTTGTGTCGAAGAAGTTTGTATAAATGATGCCCAGTAAGTCCCTTCTTTGCCCAAAAGTGGTCATATTGAAATACTTTAATTGACATTCACATGAAAGTATGGATTTATTAATTTTAGTCTGGTGTGGTAGGTTCCATAGAAATATTTTTTGCATACGCTCTAATCTTAAAGAATGAGTAGCTTACAATATTCCAGTTGGCTATGGACAAGTGAGTTGTACAAAATTACGACTATATATAAATGATTTACTGTATCTTAAAATGTAATCTAATATTTTAGAGGCTTTAGACATTCTATCATCAATTTTATTTTGGTATTAATATACCTTACCTAGGTTATTCATTATAATAAGCTAATGCTTGGAATCCAAAATCACATCTAAATTTTAATTATTTTCACCTCGCTTAGCTGTTTTCCGAGTAAAGAGTATTGTATTGCAATAATAGTAGGTTTTCTAGTAAATGTAATATGACAACATTTATTAAAGTTTAGTTCCGTTCCGTTAGCTTTGCACGAGTGTACAACATTATCAAGGACTTCCTGAATATAGCGAGAGTCATCTATATATATAAAAGGACTTGTGCTGACTGACTGAGGTAAGACGCACGCAGAGCCGTAACCGCTGATGGTAGAAACGTGAAATTTGGGCAGATGTTTATTTTCATATTCTGGACATCCACTAAGAAGGGAATTTGAAAAATTTTAACCCAAAAGGGATGAAATAGGGGTTGAAAGTTTGTATGGAAAAAAAAATTAATCTGTACCGATTTATATAAAATTTGAAATTCAGACTCTTAAAAATATTTATTTGAACACGTGTTTCATGGTTTTTAAGAATTCACTCCCTAAGGGTTCAGATAAGGGGTTGAAAGTTTATATGGAAAAATCTTTAAATTGCCACCGATTTTTATAAAAATTTAAATTCAGACTGTTAAAAATATTTTATTGAACACGTGTTTCGTAGTTTTTTTAGAATTCACTCCTAATAA